>JAZHYW010041687.1:0-110510 GCA_037355805.1 Ixodes ricinus
GAGTTACATGCCCACTCCACTTGTGTCTGGCATTGCACCAAAGATGTGATGAAAAATTTACCGTCGAAATCAATTATTCATGGTGAATAAAACAAAATCAAGGTCTACTAGTTAACTTTCTAACATCGGAAAAAATGCCAGCCTTCACGACATTTGACCAAATGTTGTAGATCGATTCGATGAAACGGCGTTCGGTGAAGTGTGTGGCAAGCGGGCAACAATCTGCGCGCTGACGTCGGCAGTGACTTTCAGGGGCGCACCGCGCGCGTGGCACAAGCGTGAGCTCCCGGACTAGTTCGCGAGTCAGTCGAAGACTAAATTGCATTTCTTGACCTTTTTGTGGGTGAGCAGTATGCACAGATCCCCACGCATATCACCTCATTGAATGGAAGGACCTCCGATTCAATGTCTGGATTTGCTGTATTCAGTGAAGGGTGTGTACTTTTCAGTATAAATGTGCATACATTAAAATTAGTTACACGCTGAATGAGTCTACAGAAAGCAGTAGGAATGGTAAAAAGATTGTGTTGCGTGCTCTTGTAGATATTAGCTACATTATGCCCGCTATACTTGCTCCTCAACATGTGGCTATGATTGTTTCCTCCAGCTTGATCAATTCACAGGCTCTCAGCGTTTGAAATTTAGTAGCTAAACTGAAACGTCTAGTGTTTCGGAATTCAAGTCTGTTTTGCAATACCGTATTTAGATGTTCAGTATGATATGATCAATACGGGGAAACTAGATACACTAAAAAAAAAAAACTAAAAAAAAAACGGCGAAGATCAGGCAGACAATGCGGAAACTTTCACTGGGACCATTTTTTTTTTCTTTCGGGTTAGCAGTTCGGGCCACCAGTTCCGGGGGCAGTTTGTCCGGCCAAATATGCGGCTAATTAAAAAAGAAAAAAAAAAGGCGCACATAGGAGAATTGAATTCGCCCCTTTGATCTATCGCCCAAACGTCCCGGATGCCGACGCATTCGCGCACAGCGCCACAAAAGTTACAAACTGCGTTGTTAGTTTGTGGCGCACATGACGGTGTTTTTGAGACTTCATGGTGCCTTTTTATACGCTACGACGAAATTTTTAGGACGATGCTACTGTCAGCTGCCCTATCAGATGCGGTCCGCTCAATACCCTACGACATGCTCCGGCTGTTCATTTGAAGCCTGCTCCGCTATCGGCTATGGCCCCCTTGCAGCTATCCTATGTTGCCCACTACGATATCTGCTGCGTCCCGTTCAGGGGCGGCGGGGAAAAAGCTCACCGGAGAAAAGCTCACCGCAAAACCGGCAGATGCGGAGAAAAGCTCGCCGGCATTTGAGCGGATGCGGAAAGAAGCTCCCCGATTTTTTTAAAATGTTTGTTAGCTTAGCGGATTGTGTGTCACATGTTCCAAATTAACACAATTAGAATTCGTCTACTTTAATAAAAATAAGTGTCCTATTTTTTGTAATATTCTTGAAGTTCATTTGGCATATTTACAAACTCGTCAGAAATTAGTAATCACTCATTTTGTATAGTAGTGTATACACACACTCAAAGGTTTCAAACACAGCTGAAATTTTATTTTCCATAACCTGATAAATAGAAAAACTACCTAATAAAGGAAGGGAAGACCCCCAAGAACACCTCTTTCCAACAATGTACATTCCGTTAGTAACCAGGGAAAATGACGCCCTCCGCGACATCGTCCAAGATATATGGTAAAGAAAACCAAGGCCTATTAATAGCGTTTCCATGACGTAGTATTGCGAGCGATTCCTTTATCAAACGTTTGTGGTCATCGTTTTCCCTTTCTTCGACTGGTGCCACAGCCCATAACGGTATACAATTCTTATACAGTCGGAATGTACATTTGTGGAAAGAGGTTTTTTTCCTTCTGTTATTCGTTCGTTTCTTTTCCTATTTAACCATGTTTTGCGAAAATAAAATTTCAGCTGTGTTTGAGACTTCTGAGTGCGTGTGTCGTTACCTGCAGTCTAGTTTTTGTTTTTAATGATGCTTAATGTACATTAGCTCATTTACGCCCTCACATTTATTTTATAAAAACAACATTCGTTCCTTGCATATTTTATTATTTTATGCCTCCACCGCCTGCTTAGCGGGTACGCTGAATTCATTTTGTCTCCCAGAATATTTATTTCTGTTTTTGCTCTAAAGCACACGAAATAAACGCCGAGGAGTCAGCTTGGGGAGAGACAATAAAGGAGGATGAACAGGGAGAACTGGATAATCCACAGTGCCAGGACAAGCCACGCACAGAAGGCGTAGCCCTACAAGTGAATGCCCTCAGCGATTGATTTTGAACGCGTTTTTTCTGTATGTACCTTCCTGACATGGTTAGTTAGACGCAACAGTGAAATAGGCCCCTCAAATGAATCTAGTTTTTCAGCGAAGTTTTAATCTTTTCCGCGTATTTTTTACCCTTTCTTTTGTTCCACGGTGTTTGCGCTTATTGTCCGCGATAAGCGATTTTTTTTTATTGTTTTGGTCTCTCCAACGTTTCTTGCACGTGACATGACGCAGCACGCGGCCGCAGGAGCAGACTGAAGGCGCAAGAAGGAGAGGAGGTCACCGGCGGACAGTAGCAGGACGGTGAGGGGGAGGGTTGCGAAAGAAGGGCGAGATTGGGATCGACGCGCGAAACTACATTTTGAAAATTCGTAAAGGTCGATACGCCACGTGTCGCTAAAATCTGGAACTAAACTGCCGTGTCCCCGAAAGTTGGACATGGGGAGGAAGGGTTGTTAGCTGCTTTCGATCTCTGTTTGTTTTCATGTCGTGTTAAGCTTTTAAGCATTAGTCCCTGTCCTGCATGATAAAGTGTAAACTCTCCTTTGAAGAAAAAAACAAATTTGCCTAAACTATTACGTGTATCAAAGGAAGTGGCTATTTATCATATAATTTTAATCTTTGTAACACAGACAGTGCTCTGTCTGTGTCCTTCATCCAGTCCGTCGTTTTTTGTTTTGCGCTGTTTTAATATTTTAAATTTGTAAACCACATAATTTATGGTGGTGTGTTGGTCAGCATGTAAATAGTGTTTGGCAGGGCCCCATGACAACGTGTGCAATCAACTATTTGTGGATTCAGTTGAATTAATGTCGACATATGTCTCACTATTGCAGGTGTGTGACGCCGACTGCCGGGTCATGAGCATCGACCCACGGTATCCTGGGTCAGTGCACGACTCCTTCGCGGTGGCGCTACTCGTGGCTCCGGAGCAACTTCGAGCAAGGCCGGCTGATACACGACGGCAGGTTCCTGCTCGGTAAGCATACTCCATTTGTTGGTTCTGCACATGATGGCTCTGCAACACTTATAAGCTACAATATCACGCATACTGTTCCGAACATGAATAACTGGCATGTGCTCTGGCCGTACCTGTGACACGTCTCCTTGGAAACACTCCGACGCAGCTGTCAACTACAGGGGGAAAGGTTGCAAACAGCAGCTTTACCTGCTTAGTTGTCAACAATTTTAAAGGGATACTACAACGAAATTTCGGTGCTTATTTTTTGGTTTATACGTGCTCAAAACAGCAGTATCACATCGGGCACATCAATATCTTGTTAAAAAAATATAGAAAAAGGCATTTAAAAAAATTAGGCGAATAGCAAAGAGCATTTTCTAGATGTCGCTAAAGCCGTTTGTAATGCTCGTCTAGGAGCCTTGACAGGTAGTGACGATAACTGTCTTGCCTAGAACGATACATGCTTTGAACCTGACGTCATCCCGACAGCTCCACGGCCAGCAGAAGAGGAAAGGGGAGGGAGGAACTCCACACTCAACGGGACTCTCTTTGTGTGTCCCAAGATTATAGAAGACTAACCCGTCACTCAAAATTCACATAAAGAGCAGCTTTGGGGTTAGTTGCGGTGGCCCAATCGCTGGCGTGCTTCGACCGCTTTGGTTGCTGGAACAGCTAGGGCATCCTGACGTTGTCTGCCTCGCCGCAGCTTTGCTCATCCCGAGATAAACTCTCGGGATGAGCAAAGCTGGCACCGGATGTGACGTGCTCTCTGCTGACTGCTCTCCGAGCGCTTGCCAGTGTGGGCTGTTTATAACGAAATATGCAGCCATCAGGCTCAAAATGCAAGTGTGTGATTGTCATTTACGGGTATTGTGGATCATATTCAGCCTATTTCTGAACACGACGGGTATATTTCAAATTTCGTTTAAGTATTCTTTTAAAGAGTTCAGCATTAATATCATACATTTCCTTCTCTGACCATGCAGGTGACAGCGGCTATGCCTGGAGCCTTGGCTCATCACCCCTGTCCCTGGATTCCACGCGACCTCCACCGCTTGCGGCCAGTTTAATAAGGCACATTCTTCGATGAGGTCCATTGGGAGCGCTGCATTGGGCTGTTGAAAAGCAGATTCCGGTGTCTGCAAAGGCACCGGACTGTATTATCATAAAACAACAGCCACCGTCATTATATCGGTGTGTGCAGTGCTCCACAATATCTGCCTTTCATCGAGGGAGCCAGAACCGGAGCCAGACTCTGACCCTGACGAGCCAGGGTTGGAGTCTGGGCCGAGCTCGGACGGTTCTGAGTCGAGCTCGGAGGGGTCAGTGGCAGATGACGAGAGGCTGGCTCCTGCCCACCCTCGGGTCAGCCTCTCGGACAGGGGGAGGGCTCTGAGGCAGCGCCTTGTTGCCCAGTTCCGAACCCGCCACAGCCGTGCCTCCCCGAAGCCCCACGCAAGCCACGGTGGCAGTCCCGCCCACCAGAGACACCACCAGCGCCAAGGAGTCCTTCGCCACAATGGAGGTCCCGCCCATCAGGGACACCGTCGGCGACAGGGAGCTTCTCATCGTCCTCGCCACGGTGGCACTCCCGCACACCAGGGACGCCACCGGCGACAGCGAACCCCTCGTCGTCCTCACCTCGACTGACGCCCTCGCCACCAGAGAAGCCCTCCTCGTGGCAGCATGTACTTCACTTGTTGCTCCACAGTCATGGCCGTCCATAAGCTCCACAGTGTCAACTCCAACGCCTTGCGCAGTTCGTCGCACAACCACCGTGCTACCTTTACGGACATGTAGTACTGCCTCCGAAAAGCTATTCGGTGCATCACGGTGATGTTGAAACTTGATAGAGCCTTTTTTTAATTCGTAAGTAGGGCGCAAAAAATGCGTGGGACAATAACAGAAGGTTTTGTAGGGTTATGTAGCTAGCCAACAAGGCATCTGGCTCGCCCTTGCAGGAAACTGAGAAATCAATGAGGCTAATGGTGAGACCCATTTTCCTTTTTTTACTGCAATATATTGTTTGTATCGGGTTTGGACATCAATTCATTTTCTCTACACTTCCATTGGCCTGCTCCATTTTACAATCTACCACAGAGCCAGGTCTATTACTCAATAAACGCGTATTGGATTTGTGTCAGTTTGAATGTATAAAGAAGACAACAAGCAGTTTGTCTTTGAAAGTGCTTTTTTTATAACAATGCCGTAACGTGAAAAATAAACATGTTTGAAAACACAAGTTGCAATACTTTCTTTAACGTTAAATTTAGCATGGACTACTAAACACCATATAAATTCTTTGTCATTATCCAGGATATATCACAGACATTATTTCACACTTCACCTAATTCAGCTCACTGCTATTTCGTTTGTGTTTTGTCACACATGGAAGCATGACAGATTCCATAGTAGAGGCATGTTGAGATCAACAATGATATAAGAAAACAAACAAACAAAAAGACACAGACGAAGGAAACAGGACAAGACGCACTCTCAAGTGAAGTTTATTGAAAAGTCAACTTTAGTTGAGAGTGCGCCTTGTCCTGTTTCCCTTCGTCTGCGTCCCTGTGTTCTTTCGGCACTTTTTTTTTGTTTGATATAAACCAACTGGCCCAAATCTCCACTTTATTGCGATATAAGAAAAATGGCAAACCCGGAGGCCAGTTTCAGGCGGGTGGCAAGTTGTGGCTAAAGTGCAGACCTCTTGGTTTCAATTAAAGAAAAGTACAAGTATAAAATTCCGATGGCACAAGCCACTTGACACCTTTGATGAAAAAGCACACACTACATATTGCTGTCCAGCAAACATGAGGAATGGCTAGTTTTAGCATATATCTGTCATACCTGTTGCCAAGAGCATATTACTAACTTGCTTCACTGGTTATAGTGACTCCAATATACAAACGCAGAAGGCGCAGTCCTTCTGCGTTTGCAAGCGGAAAGCAGAAAACACAGTCACGATGGTCGCGGCGCTGATCCTCATGACGCCAATGCCTTCGCCCTCTGTTTGCCTGCGAGTAAAGGATGTAATTCAATGTTGATCCACACTATGAGTAGACTACGCAAATTACCTCGTCTGTTTCGCCAGCTCCGCAGCCCGCGCCCGCGCCTCCGACACCCGCACGGCCCAGTAGCGTTTCCAACCTTCCGGGTCCTTCCTCTGAGTCCCGAGGAAGTTGAGCCGGGAGGTTAGCTCGTTCCAGAGACGAACTTTGTCGTCTCTGGACAACGCCGGGCTCAGCTCAGTTGCGCCGCGTACCAGAGAGGCCACATCCTCCCGTTTCTTGAGTCGTCATCAGCGACAGTGATTTGAACTAGGCGCTCATCCGCGTCCCGCATGTTGTTCTAACCTTTTATGCGAGTTTACTCCATCTAATATGTTCTTGAACCGCTACAAAATCAGGTGTTCATTTCAATAGAACACGTGCATTTTTTTAGTTTGACAAGTTTCTTTAAAACAGAGCAGATGTGAAGGTCGCCGCCGCGAGGGATTGGCTGCCATCGCTTCACTAAAAGCAGGAATGCTCCTCCGGTTGCCAGAGAAACGGACGCTTGCGTAGGGACTAGGTTCCAGATAGGTACGGCCGGGAAAGCGTAGGTACGGCTGGGGGACAGCGTAGCTACTTCCGGTCTTCGGGGGTTGGCTCTTGACGCCTCTCAACTGAATGACAGACGCCAATCTTGCCATGTCGTCACGGCGTCAAAGAGGGCGGTTTCGCGGTGCGCGCCGTTGCTTGGTTACGCTCCTCCTGCCGGTACGTCACTTCTGTTTCTAGTTTCTCGAAAGTCGAACATAGGTCCTCTGGTACACTCTAAAAAATGCCCGTGCATCTACTTTCCAGCACAACACTGGAGAGCCAATCACCGCTACTTACGGAGGCAGCTCAGCGGATGACGATGCCGAAACATATGTGTACACCAAAAAACGCAGTATTAGTTGTGACATTAAGCAATGCAAGCATGACGTTTCGTAATGCGCAATGTCGCAACTCATACAGCGTTTTTGGGTCTGAACATATGTTTAGGCATCGTCATTCGCTGACCTGCCTCCGTAAGTTGCGGTGATCGGCTCTCCGGGTGTTGGGCGGAATGTAAACGCACGGTTTTTATTAGAGTGTGTATAGTTTATCTGACCATAATTCCGACCACAGCCTATGTTAGGAGACGACAGCGCCAATCACACTGCATCAAAATTGCAACGTACCGTTCTCATTATTCCTGTAGGTACACTTTTCTTAGCAACCGGATTTGCCAATCAAGGGCTGTGAATATGCCGTGACATTCGCTTTTCGTCTGCGAGTCAGTGTATGTCTTGTACAGTCACTAAGAGCTAAGAAACACAGGGCATGTTTTCCCATATCTTGCTTCGCGATTCGTTTTTTGACGCCCTTATCGGCGCAACATTCTCATTGGCTGCAAAGCGATGATGAAATTCTCCGGACTCGCCACGCCGCGTTTCTCAGCATGTCACTAATCACTGCCATGCAGACACACTCAGAAAGCTAGGACTTCGCGTATAGTTTGTTTTCTGGTATGTGCGAGCGAAACCGAAAGTATAGAGCACGAACATGGTGCCCTGTCCCAGGCAGCACACCAATGTTTGACCAACATTGGGCCAACAATGGCGAACACTGACTCCAGAGGTTGGTCCAACATTGGCATTCTGGCCAAGCGCAACTTCTTCCAATATTGGCCCAGACATTAGCACCAACGTTGCGCCATCGTTCAACCAATGTTCCAGCCACCATTGGCACCAACGTTGAACCATCGTTCAACTATTGTTTCAGCCATCATTGGCACCACACCATCGTTGGGCCATCGTTCAACCAATGTTCCAGCCATCATTGGCACCATTGTTGGGCCATCGTTAAACTTATACTTCAGCCATAATTGGCATCCACACTACATCATTGCCTATGTCAATGTTTGCTTTTACACTGATTCAATGGCTATGCCATCATCGGCATACAAGTTTATTCATTGAATACGCGGGTATTGGCAGTCAAGCTAATTGATTGGCATGTCCCAATGTTAATGCCACATCTTTAATGCTGGCTATGCAATGATGGCAGTGCGTTTAAATCCTGGTTATTCCAACATTGGGTGTTAAGAACCCCTGGCCTGTTTTGTATTAGTAGCCCACTGCAAAAAAGCATTCTGGGCACAAATGGCAAGGTCCTCCAATGCTTTGTCTATGCACTATTTTATCTGGCGTGCAAATGACTAATTCAAGATAGATTATTGCTTTTTTCAGAACTTGTATTGAAAGGGGCTAGGAGGAGGCTCAGCGGGGAGCCGATGCCTGGTCCTGGGGAGGGCCCTGGGGAGGGTTTGGGGCGACACATGGGGCTGGGGAGCCAATGCGGCTTTTGAACACCTCTTCCTGCCGCCCCCCCCCCCCCCCGTCGCAAGACCCTGGCAGCTACTTGACCACCATAAATTAAGCTGCCGATTTTTCAATTTTTTGCTTCGCACTGATGGCATCTATGAAAAGATCCAAAGGTGAAGATCAACGCTTTCAAACCCACATTGGTCTAAGTAAAGCACACTCCCAAGCAACACGTTGTCAATGGGCCAAGGCTCTACATAAGTTCAATTGTTTCTGTAGCATCGCGATGTTCTGAAGAGCTTGGCTCACAATGGACTAAAAGTTCTTCCGGAACCTCAACCAAGTCGTCGTGAAGTCAAGGATGACTGGCCATCATTGGCTCTCTCCGAACAATATAACTGAATATATCATGCACAAGCAAATGAACAGACGCGATCAAGTCACGAAAGGCAGTGCTGGCTCACTTGCTCTAGCAGGAGCTTAGCCGCGGATTCCCTCCGCTGACAAATGCATGCTGAAATGAATCGCTCTCGAGCTAGCATCTGGCACCCATGTGAATTATTCGTTAACCCTGTATGGGTATCGTCTGGAAGGTAGGATATCTCAAACTTATTTAAAACGTCCCGAACTGAATTAACCTATTTAATACATGAAGGAAACGCGTAAAGAGAAAGTACTCGCACACGAGTTTGCAAACAGGCAGCAAAACAGACACAAAAAATTATCTTCAAATCTCCTAGAAGTTTATTACACACAGCATGTTCCGTAGAGAAGTATAAACGTGCAAGCGATCTGCGAAATGTAAAGAGGTACTGCTAAGCTTTTACACAGCTGAAAAGATTGCAAAGCAAACAGAACCGATGTAATTCTACACTCTTACAAAAAGGGGTGTAGACGTTACACACCTTGTCACATATACGACACCCCAAAACTTCAGTTTGGCGTACAGCGCGCTGACGTCGAACTGAGTGGCCCAACTTTTGCGAGAGGGTTGATGACGGTGCGATATAACATATTAAACAGCTAAAGTACGTATCAATGTCTAGAGGAAAAAAAACACAGTTTTTGCAGTTGAGCCTAGAAAAGCTCGATAACTTTTTTTGCAGTTAGTCACACTTACATTAACTATTTTAATGAGTTGTACAACTCGGCTATCAAGCCGCTCGTGAAATTTGGTAGCGTCGGTAAAACATCAGTGCGCTGTACATCCAACTGAAGTTTTGGGGTGTCGTATATGTGACAAGGGGTGTAACGTCGACACCCCTTTTTTTTAGAGTGTAGGCCATTTTGTCTGTTCTCCCAACCGCTGGAAAAATATTTTCCCCGAAATTTTCCTGACAGACGCCTCTCATTGGCGGTGGTAATGATTTCATCGAATGACGTTTCATTGACGGATCATTTTATGGACACGCGGTATCATCAGCAGATTGTTTTACAACATAATATGATTAGCTTTTTGTTTTTTTCTGGTAACAAGTTACCCCAAATTGTCACCGCAAATGGCATGTAGGGTGGGACACGATGGTTAACATTCTTGCAATGAGCCGTCGCAGAACGTAGCCGCGAAGCTGCGTGGACGGGTCTGCCGGACGGTGACACAGCCGCGAAAAAAGGAAGTGGATATTGTGCCGCCGGCACAATAGTCCGGGGAAAAAAATGCCGGCAGTTGCCCCTATGGGGTCTAGTATAAACGAATTGTGAAAACAATTATTTGAGGCTGTAGGGAAACTCCTGGTAAGGTGACTGTCTCATATGCGGCGGGACACTGGTTTAATCGTCAGTGTGGGATTACCTTTTTTTCTTCTAGGCATTTGGGGATACCTACGGCATTTCTTTTTTACGATTAACACTGTAAAACAATTAATGTTGTCAACGAAAGTTCGCTGAATTAAATGGTTTGAGACTCCCTTTCGGGGGTGAATGGAGGACAGCGAAGCTTGGGCCGCCGGCGGACCGCTGGGAAGTGGCGTGTACAGGTGAGACCATTGGGTTATTATTTTTCTAATGAGCAGCCGAAGACTGTGGTACACGCCCCGTCCGAGTGATACACGCGCCGTGCGAAACTGGCGGAATTTGTTTTCCCCGGGCTATGTCCTCCATTCACCCCCGGGAAGGGCGCAGTCCCATACCATTTAATTCAGCGAAGTTTCGTCCACAACATTCGTTTTTTTCAATGTTAATCATAAAAAAAAAACATGTTGTAAATATTGTCAAATGTTAAAAAAAAATGTTCGAGAAAAAACAAATAAGTCCACACTGGTAGATTGAATCAGGGTCCCGCTGTGTATAAGAGAGACACCTTACCAATGAGCTACTCTACAGCTTCAAATACCTTTTTTCACAATTCGTTATATACGAGACCCAATAGGGACACTCCCGGCATTCTTTCCCGGGCTGCCGGCAGAATATCCACTTCAGCGAAAAAATTTCCCCACAGCGTGCGATTCACGTAGCGAGTGACGGTGATATGTTAATGTCGACGAAACGTGTCCATGAAACGTGTGTCCATCAAAAAATTGTCTATGAAACGTTTCCACGAACAGCCGGCCGAACAAGAAAGTCAGTATTCTACCGGGAGTTGCATGATTTTCAGGCAGCTAATGGGAGGCGACTCTCCGTAGAATTTGGGAAAAGTTATTGTCCCGGCTGCCGGGAGAATAGACACTGTCTAATTCTATAGATAATCTGGAAGAGTACTCGTAGAACAGCGGTTACTCGTAGCCAACAAGCAGGTTGCCGTGCACTTACCAAAAAATTAGCGGACTTGAAAGATGTATTCCGAGATATTTGTCGACATGGGAACTGGAGAACAGGCTCGTACACACACAAACGAGATGGTAGGGCTCCGTGAAGATTCAACACAATGCGGTACAAGCTTTCATTTGCCGAACCAAACCACATCACGAGAATTTCTGTGACTTCTTCGAAGAAATCGCTTGTTACCGATATACGCGTAGGACTTTTCCAACACTGACCACCGAATTCATAGATGTGACTTCAACTGAAGCCGAACTTCAACTTGCTCATGTCCGCCTCAACACCAAGTTCGACTTGAAAACGCCCAAGCTGGCTTTTACGTTTCATAGACGCTCAAGCGGACTTCCTCCGTCAAGTCCCGTTCAAGTCGCGAGCGCTCGCGCTGCCACCCGCCTGGGAGCGAGATTAGGTTGCAATTTTTCTCTTAAAAAGCGTTTCACACTTCAAAAAGAAGTTGCTTCTTAAAATGTTTTTCATAGCATGTCTTCACGAAACGCAAATCGTGAAAGATGCTGTTTCGCAGGTTTCGAAACTAACGTTGTACGCGTTTTCTAGACAAATGCGCTTTTTCGTCTAGCAACGTTGGCTCATTTGAGCGATGGCTCCTGGCCTGTTTATTTTCGTTTCGCTCGTTGGCGTCCCTCGCTTGTGGACATATTTGGCGTCCTGTAAGTTTCGACGTCTCCTTCATTATGAAAACTCAGGAGAAGCTTGAACTAGGATTCACTGAAGACGAGAAACAAGTGCTTATCTGGGTTCAACAAGCATGAAAAGGTATTCGAGTGAGTGCCCGACTCCGGTGCCGCGTCCACACGCCTCAGCGAGAAAGTTTAAAATCCACATAGGATCTTCCTATGGGACTCTAATAACTTTAAAGAGATACTTCAACGAAATTTGAAATATATCCGTTGTGTTCAAAAACAAGTTGAAGATGATCCACAATATCCGTAAATGACAATCGCAAGTTTGTATTTTGAGCCTGGTGGCTGTGTTTTTCGTTATAAACGGCCCACTCTGGCAAGCGCTCGGAGAAGGCCCAGCTTAGAGCACGTGACATCCGACGCAATCGTGACGTAGGTCGTCTCGGGCAACGATTGGTCTCGGGACGAGCAAAGCTACGGCGAGGCTGACGTCGAGAGGATGGCCTAGTCGTTCCACCCACCGAAGCGGCTGCTTTTGTACGAATTTTGAGTGACGGGTTAATCTTCTATAATCTTGTAGGGGGACAATAGCGACTTCTGCGACACACAAAGGGATTCTCGGGAAGAGGAGAGTTCCTCCTTCCCCCTTCTCTCGTCGTGGCGGGAGGCGAGACGACCTCTGTCACTAGCTGTCAAGTTTCCTAGACGAGCATTACAAACGAGGCATTAGCGACATTCACCAGGTGCTCTTTGCTCATCGTTTAATTCGTTTTAAAATTCCTTTCCATGTATTTTTTAACAAGATATTGGTGTGTCCGATGTGATACTGCTCCTTTCAACACATATTGACCATAAAATAGGCGCCGAAATTTCGTTGTAGTATCCCTTTAAAGGAGTACTGAAACAAAAATTGAAATTTTCAAATTTCGTTCGGAAATGGGTCAAGCATGACGTGTAATAACCGTAATTCATAATCGCACGTTTGTATTTTGAACGATTGGCTATATTTTTCGTTCCAAACGGTGGACTCGAGCGAGCGCTCGAAGAGAAGCGAACGGAGGGCGCGATGCGTCATGGGATATCCGGCGCAAACAAAAACAGAAAGAAAAGTTTCCCCGCATTCGTGACGTAGCAAGGCTGGCGGGATTATGAGCTTTGCCCTTGGTGGCGTTGTCAGCGTTGTGGTGGTGTCAATAGCGTCAGCGCGTTACAACCGAGCCGTTCGAAGTGCCCGTGGGGTGACGAGCGTGTGGCTGGCCCAAGAAGCACGTAGCTTCCACAGCACTGTCAGCATAGGGCTGAACGGGGTGGGGAAAGCAACTTTTGTCCGAGTTTTGAGCGACTGGTTAATCTTCTAGGGGGAGAATGACTGCATTCGGCTGCACAAACGAGGGTCCGAGAAAGAGGAGAGTCCACCCTTTCCGTCTTCTTGGACTGTTTGGTTCAATGCGCGATTTGTGAGTTGAGGAGGAAAGCTAAGAAGGAAAATGTTGAAATGCCAAAGAGCGGCGTTGCGCCAGAGGAATCTGCTACGTCACGACTACGTAGCAGATTCCACAACGTTGCTAGACTACCTCCCAAATAGGCTCCGCATGCATCCACCAGGTGCACATTGGAAGATCGTTTATTTAGCTTTAAAATTAGTTTTCTTGTGCCTTTCAACGGAAGACTGGTGTTTTTGAGGTTAGGGTGCAACATGCAACACATTCAAGCTAGAAAATGAGCGCTGAAATTTCGTTTCCCTACCCCTTTAAAGCGCTTGGAACTCCGGATGTGGAAGGAAAATGACTACAAATTGAAGCGGTGCTCAAAGCCAGTAACTGTTCTACAAGATTTCCTTACTACAAACTATGCGGCGTAGTACTCTCGGATATGTAAACTGTAAACTACGCGGCGTGGCCTAAGCGCTCTTTCGTCTGTTTTAAACGTTATTTTGTGTTGCTTACATGTTTCTACAAAGGCTTGTTTTAATGGGCGCCACTACATAAAGCGTTGGGCGCGGTGCCTGTGCTTTCGGTGATCGAAACCAGGAAGTAGATACCGGGCATCATAGTTTTCGCAGCTATATTTACCTCGTCGGGCTTTCGCGGGCAAAAACTCTGGCCCAGAACATGTTGTGCATGAGGCAGTTAAACTGTCACTGATGTTTGGTGCGCAGAGGCAGGGTTGTTAACGTTCTGTAATCAAAAATGCTCTATTTAAAATTTTATTTTTTTCTAATTTTGATTAGATCATTTCGGCTGTTAATAGTCTCGACGCTGCCACTCTCTCATTTGTGACAGTCATGAATTGAAGTCAAACCATTTCATATGATTTGCAGAAGTCTCCTCCCTAAAGATGAAGTCCAGGAGCAGGAGTAGCACCTTAGGAAATATTGGCTTTGTGGTTACATCTTGTATATTTCATTAAAGTGCCTTACATAAACGTTTCTTTTTTTTTTTTTAGGATGGGAACTGTTTTTTTTTTTTTTGTTAGTGAATGCGGTTTGGGCTGGACATAATTTCCAGGCAAGTAAATGAGCATGGTCATGTTGTGGCAGAAAATCATATGTGCCCCCTGTCCACAGCGAGTCAGTGGTCTGCTGCTGCAGCCAATGGTGCACTGGTAGAAAGGGGAACCCTCTGTTGAGGAGGAGGAAGACGAAGTAACGAGGACATGAGTAATGCGCTCAAGCTGTTGAATGCAGCTGCATATTGTGGTGTCGTAAAAGGGCACTTTAGGGCTTAGGCGACTTCCTGTTAAATGTCTATCGAGTATTACAGGTCGGTACCCATTGTCTTCTCATAAATGAGTGACTATGATGCCTGGGGGCACCACATCAATGTCAGCAATGCTGAAAATGAGTGGACTAACAGCAGAAAGCATCTCTTCCCGATGACGTGACTGCAGAAATTTGCTTTTATAGCCTACCGGCGTCTGGATGTGGAAGGCCGCTCATGGCTCTTCCGCCTCTGCGACCATGTCTCAGAGCTGCAGTTGCTTCACTGATTGAAAACTTGTTGCTGCCCAATTCTACATGCGACACACTGTTCCAGAGATTGGTATGACATGTTTCAGTACGGCCCGACATTCTACCTGTTCATACAAACATATGTCAAACTGTTTCAAGACAACTGTGACACCCTGATCGTTCGTCGAGTTCAGCGACAACCATCAATTCGTCGCTGAACTCTTCAGTGCCGTATTTATTTGGCTGCTCGAACATCTTTGACTACTGCATTAAATGCTCGCACCACTGTAATTCTTTAATAGGAAGTCATTTATGACCCAAGCCGTTTTTGTTACGACCATGGCCCTCCTCTCGTGTCCTGTCACATTGTTTTTCTTCTGCGCCACACATCCATGAAGCTTGTGACACACTAGTTTGCATTCACAGGCGTACAACTCGCACGACGTCTAAGCTTGGAACTATATAAGCACCTTGGGAAGGCTGTTTAGTGACTGAAAATTTGCATAAACTTGAAAACCTGATGACTGAATTAAGGTGGTCAGTTGGGCGAGTTGGTAATGATTAAACATAGTTAAATTTGTTCACAAATAGAAAGGAACAGAGGAGAGAGAAGAGTCGAGCACAAACTCACAATTCGATGTTTTGAAGGAAGAAAAAAGAACAGCCTGCACTAACAGCTCGAGCCGAAAACAGCTCGAGCCGAGGCCACACCGGCCTCGGCTCGAGCTGTTACTGCAGGCTGTTCTTTTTTCTTCCTTCAATACATCGAATTGTGAGTTTGTGCTTGTCTCTTCTCTCTCCTCTGCTTCTTTCTATTTGTGCACAATTTTAAACTGACGACTGAAATGCACTCAATGTGGGCCACTGGGAGATAATTTGTTTACCAGCACGGTTGTTTTCTAGATATAAGCACAAACTTGCACTCCTTCCATTTTCCTAAACTGCCAAATATATATGTGCAGCATTTGCTGTAGGCTATACGAGATTGGACAGAATGTTTTTTTTTGTTTTTATAATTTAGCATCTCAACTCTCCGTAAACAAAACTTGGATTCTTTCAGTGCCCCTAGATGTGCAGTGCCACCTTCATAAATTATTTTGTGTTTGCCCGTCAGAGCCGCATGCTGGGATATGTATCTAAATAAGCAGCTCTGGTCTGTATGTTTGTTTGTCAACAGCTCGAGCCATTCCCTTTTTGCAGGTTTTATGTCGGCAGTGTTTCATGACGACAAGACAAACAATGTGGCTAATGCACAGGTTGCAGCCATTAAAATTATTTTATTTCGGAAGTGGGACAGCAATATTGAGGCTCATGCATTTCTGAGGGTGCAGTGAGTAATGAAACGGAAACAGAGGAAGCAATACGTCCCACCATATTTTTAGCACAGGGTTCACATTAGTTCTAAATACAATCAAGAAAAAAAAAACGGGAATTTAACTGGGGAAAGAAATACGCAGGACATAGCATGCACAAGACATGCCACTTAGAAATGCAAAAATCAAAGAGAAAATAACTTGTAAGATAATGAAAAAAAAGCCTGATCCCATAATGAAATAGAAGATCACAAAAATGCAAACAAGACAAGGATGGAGGAAGGTGCACATATGAAATTGATGGTCGCTTTGGATACCTTCCTTCATCTTTATCTTATTTACACTCTTTTAGGTTTACGTCATTATGCCCAAGCCCAAGCAAAGCATAAATCATATCATATTTATTTTAAATTTAGCCATGAACATCAGTTAGACAAAGCATTTCAGTTAGGGATTAAATGAATGGTTGTGATTAATGAACTGTGGCTCACTATGTGCTCAAAAGTTTGAAAATATGCACACCGGGCAACATACGCATTATCCCTATTTCATTGGTGCCATGAGGAAGGAAGGTCCTATTCAGTACCACTCTGGCTTCAGTCTGCTTGTTTTTCTACCCCTTTCAGGTGGCAGTTGCACTGATCTTCTCAACATTGCCCCCTGGCTGGTCATGACTGGCAGAGCAGCAAGGGATGGCTCGTTCTCTCTAGGTTACGTGATGCTGTGCACGGAGTGATCATTTCAACTACCCGACGAGTATGGTGCCTGGAGCGCGTCTTCGACTGGTGTTCTCCCTAGCTTACGTGATGCTGTGCACGGAGTGATCATTTCAACTACCCGACGAGTATGGTGCCATGAGCGCGTCTTCGACTGGTGTTCTCCCTAGCTTACGTGATGCTGTGCACGGAGTGATCATTTCAACTACCTGACGAGTATGGTGCCATGAGCGCGTCTTCGACTGGTGTTCTCCTAGCTTACGTGATGCTGTGCACGGAGTGATCATTTCAACTACCCGACGAGTATGGTGCCATGAGCGCGTCTTCGACTGGTGTTCTCCCTAGCTTACGTGATGCTGTGCACGGGGTGATCATTTCAACTACCCGACGAGTATGGTGCCATGAGCGCGTCTTCGACTGGTGTTCTCCCTAGCTTACGTGATGCTGTGCACGGAGTGATCATTTCAACTACCCGACGAGTATGGTGCCATGAGCGCGTCTTCGACTGGTGTTCTCCCTAGCTTACGTGATGCTGTGCACGGAGTGATCATTTCAACTACCCGACGAGTATGGTGCCATGAGCGCGTCTTCGACTGGTGTTCTCCCTAGCTTACGTGATGCTGTGCACGGAGTGATCATTTCAACTACCCGACGAGTATGGTGCCATGAGCGCGTCTTCGACTGGTGTTCTCCCTAGCTTACGTGATGCTGTGCACGGAGTGATCATTTCAACTACCCGACGAGTATGGTGCCATGAGCGCGTCTTCGACTGGTGTTCTCCCTAGCTTACGTGATGCTGTGCACGGAGTGATCATTTCAACTACCCGACGAGTATGGTGCCATGAGCGCGTCTTCGACTGGTGTTCTCCCTAGCTTACGTGATGCTGTGCACGGAGTGATCATTTCAACTACCCGACGAGTATGGTGCCATGAGCGCGTCTTCGACTGGTGTTCTCCCTAGCTTACGTGATGCTGTGCACGGAGTGATCATTTCAACTACCCGACGAGTATGGTGCCATGAGCGCGTCTTCGACTGGTGTTCTCCTCAGCTTACGTGATGCTGTGCACGGAGTGATCATTTCAACTACCCGACGAGTATGGTGCCATGAGCGCGTCTTCGACTGGTGTTCTCCCTAGCTTACGTGATGCTGTGCACGGAGTGATCATTTCAACTACCCGACGAGTATGGTGCCATGAGCGCGTCTTCGACTGGTGTTCTCCCTAGCTTACGTGATGCTGTGCACGGAGTGATCATTTCAACTACCCGACGAGTATGGTGCCATGAGCGCGTCTTCGACTGGTGTTCTCCCTAGCTTACGTGATGCTGTGCACGGAGTGATCATTTCAACTACCCGACGAGTATGGTGCCATGAGCGCGTCTTCGACTGGTGTTCTCCCTAGCTTACGTGATGCTGTGCACGGAGTGATCATTTCAACTACCCGACGAGTATGGTGCCATGGAGCGCGTCTTCGACTGGTGTTCTCCCTAGCTTACGTGATGCTGTGCACGGAGTGATCATTTCAACTACCCGACGAGTATGGTGCCATGAGCGCGTCTTCGACTGGTGTTCTCCCTAGCTTACGTGATGCTGTGCACGGAGTGATCATTTCAACTACCCGACGAGTATGGTGCTGTGAGCGCGTCTTCGACTGGTGTTCTCCCTAGCTTACGTGATGCTGTGCACGGAGGATCATTTCAACTACCCGACGAGTATGGTGCCATGAGCGCGTCTTCGACTGGTGTTCTCCCTAGCTTACGTGATGCTGTGCACGGAGTGATCATTTCAACTACCCGACGAGTATGGTGCCATGAGCGCGTCTTCGACTGGTGTGTTTAGCGTCCTTTGCCACCCGTACATCAAAGGTGGTCCCGAAGAGGCAACAAATGACGTCACAGAAGCCGAAGTGTCACGCTGTTGCATGTCGCAATCCTGGCGGTTGGCCATTGAAACGTTAAAGAGCAGCTGCGAGTACCACGAGGCGAACGCGAGTGTCGCTGTTGTCACGGCGTCCCAACCACCGGCTGCTGGAGCTTCAGTGGACTGTCAAACTGGAGAGCCACCTGCAGCAGAACAGGCGTCTGCCACATGAACCACCGCTGATGGGACACCGCCAGGATTGCGACCGGCGACAGCATGACACTTGTATGACGCACCGCGCAGAAATTGAGGGACCACTTTTTTGGACACTGTAGACACACCAGTCTGAGATGCATTCCAGGCACCATACCTATACAGTACCACTCTGGCTTCAGTCTGCTTTTTCTACCCCTTTCAGCTGGCAGTTGCACTGATCCTTTCGACATTGTCCCCTGGCTGGCATGACTGGCAGAGCAGCAAGGATGGCTTTTTCTCCCTAGGTTACGTGATGCTGCGCACGTAGTGATGATTTCAACTACCCAACGAGGCATGGGGATCGTCTTTTTCTTTCAGCAGTGTTGCAAGTCTTTATCTGGGCGGTGTTGTACCTGAATGAGTTAATAAATGTTACGAGTCAGAGAGACAATATATGATGTTTTCAAGAATTTGACAAATTATCATCCCAACATCTTCGTTATGGAGGTTGCATGCAGATATTGCGTGCATGGGTGTGAAGTTTAGTGCGAGTAAACAATCATGAAAAAGGTCAACTCATTTTGTCTCGCCTTTATTGCAGTGAACGTATTGTGATGTATTTTTTTCTTCACGAGGCAATAATATTTTGATTGTGGAGTGGACACAAAAGTGTTGTGCCCTCGAATCGAGCATGGTGCAAACCTGTGCATAGTAATAAATCTTTAAGAGCAAAAATAAATTAAAAAATAAACCGGGGTTATTGTTTTATTAGATATTGTTTCGGGGAAAGTTGGTAAACACTCTCCTCAGCACAGTGCTAAACACTGCTTTCGGCATATCCATTTGTGAAATGTTGCAAAAATCTTAAGAAAAGAAGACATGCTTTCTTTCAGCAAAGCCTTTCGACAAACTTTAAGTGAGATGTAATTCGAGAAGCATAATGTTTTGTGGTGAACAACTAGTAAACAAATACAGTAATGAAACAACACGTCAAAACTTGTTGAAAAAAAATTGTTGCAATGTGTGGCATCTTTAAAATGTAGAATCTGTACATGGATCAGAGATCAGAGTGAGTTTTCAGCAGCTATAAGACCAATTTTGTTCTAAGCAGCCATTTGACCATTCAGAGATCACTTGAGAAGTTGAAATGCATGGCAGCACCAAACTAGAAAGCATTCCTGATTTTCCATATTTATTTTACTGACGCAAGGGGCAAGTACATACTACACGTCATTTTTTTAAACAAGTAATCCAGCACAAACAACACAACAGTGGGAATAACTGCTACAATAAACTGGAGATTTGGGCCAGTTCATTGCAAACAAAAAGCGCCGAAAAACACAGGACAAGACGAAGGGAAACAGGACAAGGCGCCTTGTCCTGTTTCCCTTTGTCTTTTTGGTTTTAACTGCTAGTATGCATACAGGGAACGTTACATATTAGCGGTCAAGAGCTTACATCAGTAAACGTGCGTGCACACCGCACATGCTTGCTCACGTTCTTCGCGCCAGAAGCTCTCGAGGCTTGTTTTTTTTCGGTAAACCCACTTAATAGTTATGCCGGCAACTGCTTTGAAGTTCTCATAAATGTCTGCATAATCACCACCGGGGCCCGGGCTCTTGATACACGCGAGCGTCAACCCGGTTACTCGAAGGAGGCGGATGATTTCGGGAGCGCCGGGGAAGTGGACGAGTCCGAGCCGTTCGAGCGACAGATGCACGGTGAGACGCGTCACT
Source organism: Ixodes ricinus (assembly GCA_037355805.1). NCBI lineage: Eukaryota > Metazoa > Arthropoda > Arachnida > Ixodida > Ixodidae > Ixodes > Ixodes ricinus. The sequence goes on from JAZHYW010041687.1 coordinate 20,754, forward strand.
CTCCCGATTGCACCGCACGCCGTCCGTTGTGAAATTTTGACAGCTAGAAACATCCTTTCAGCAAAAGTCGCAGCGTGACGAGCAACTGTAGCTTGGGTATCAGCGGCAGCCGCCTGTTGTCGCCGTTCGGATCAGGCGTTAAAGCCGCGGCCGAGCAGCTCCCGCGCCGTTGCCGTTCGTTGTCGCACACCCCGGTGGAATGCATTCGATCACGGAGGAATGGCCGCTTCTCTCGGCGAAAAATACCCGTCACCGAGGGCAACACCGCAATTACAGGACACAAATATTGAACGCGGCGATCTCATATGCGACATAACATAAGCAAGCCGCCATGTTGAAATGAATACGAATTCGCGTTCAAGGCAGGTCCCACCCAGCCTTGAAATTTGGTCGCTTCAAGTTCCCTTCAAGCTCCGTTCAAGATCGGTTCAAGTTAAGGTGCGTTTATGAAGCGCGCTTGCTCGTCGCAAGGCGAACTTGAGCAAGTTGAAGCTCGACTTCAGAGCAAGTCACATCTATGAATTCGGGGTGAGCACACAGGCCGCAGCAGAGTTCAGTCAGGGCCAGGGAAAGGAATGCTAGTAGGGGGAAGCAGATGGGTTGCTGGAGAGGTGAGGAGGAAACATTCTCCTCCCTCTGGCATTTCGCCTGCATCCTGCTTCTTCAAGGTCCCCAGGCGGGTGCGACCACAAAAGGCTGTAGGGTTCTTGTCCGATTCCCCGGGCCCCTATCTCCGGATGAACGTGACACAGCAACGCATAGCTCTCGGCAGAAGGGGATTATTCCACTCACATTCTGCTGGGGGTTTCGGGATCGGGAGAGGTGATCGAGGAAGCCTGGAAGGGTGCGCCGCCACTGTTAGCTGCATACCGATCGTCCCTGCGGTGCTAGTCCACACCGCATGCTGGGAACGCCGCCGTCGAGGGTCGGATCCGGGGTCTGGGTCCGGACCATGTCACCGGGCCGTCGCCCGAGCCGACGTAGCGGCCGCCACCACCGCGAACGTCCGTCGTGGCCCGTTCCCCGCGCAAGAGTCCCTTTCCTATTTCCCGTCGTTACCGCGCACCAGACAGGAGGTAGCCTCCTGTCTCCCATCGTGGGCGGTCTCTCGCTGGAGCTCCCCGTCTGGCTCTGCCGCAGCACGTGCAGGGCCTCGGGCGCCGACGCTGTCCGGGAGGGGGTCCTAGGATGCCCGCCACCGCCACCGCCAACGTCTTCAAGATGGGTCCCGAGGGAGGAGGTACTCGGGCACCAAACTTCAAAGGCGCCGTCCTCGCCACGGAGGAGACCGAACACGAGTCCTCAGGTGCCGGAGTCCGGTTGTCGACCAGAGGGGGCTGATGAGACCCCACAAGGCTTATCTTCGAGGGTCATCCGAACAATGAACGCAGCGAGAGGATTTGTCAGTGGATACTTTTGTGAGTTCGTCCCAGAGTTGACAGTGCAGTGGATGCTATGTGAGTGGTCTACCGAGCAATGTCCTTCGGGCAGGTGCCGTGCTCTCCTTGTGACCCGCTTGGAGACTATAGTCACGGGACCGTAACCGGAGACACGCTTGGCCTAAAATACGCATAGCGTCTACTCTGCTGTCAATACCGAATCAACAGGACAGCAGCACGAAAGCTACTCGGCGACAACTTTTCTTGGCAATGCAGTGGAAGATACAGGTTCGCGCTCCCTCTCCCATTTTGAGCACTGAATAAAGCTGTGCGTGGGTTCTCCTCCTTTCCACTGCATTGCCAAGAAAAGTTCTCGCCGAGATAGTTTTTGGAGTCCCAAAGGAACTGCCCTTCCCAAATTTTAACCAAAAACGGGAGGTATGAAGATTCTATGTTTTACGCCGTAAAACCCGCACTCTAAACTAAAATGCAAAAATTGCCGTGTCTTCTTTCTGCGCACAATGTCCCCAAATAAACTGAAATTACAAAAAAAAAAAATATTGCTCAGAAATAAGCTGTGCCGTATATTTCGCAGCACGCTAATAACAGATTTTTCGCTTCGTGAGGGTTGTGTACATGTAACAAAAACTGCACCATTTCTTAAACCATGTAATCATAAATGCAACACAGATGCAAAGATCCCCAAAGCTGAAGTTAGAAAAAACGCGAATCTAACAAAACGATGACAGCACATGGAGGGGTTCTGAGCTCGAAAGTGTGGACGACTTATTATATTGCAGAATAATAGAAAAAAATATATCAGAACTAGCGTCTGCACGTTTAAGGAATTTGCAGAACTGTGAGGTAATAGGACGTCCCTAACGTGGCAAAAAATTCACGATTAAACATTTCTTTCGGGTGTTAAAAAGTGTTTTTAATGTATATTTCGTCGTTCTCGACGTGGGCGTCGACGGACATAGCGCCGCTGCTTGCGGCCCTGCCGAGGTGAGCACTACTTTTACACGTTGTAACGACACTATATCGCGCTATAGACTCGTATATTTGGCCAGCATGCAGCCTCGAGCGAGCTGTTTCGAAGGTCGGTGCAAAACAGAGCAACGGCGTAGCAATCGCGACATGAGAACCGACTGCGCCTCAATCTGGCCGACCGCGCTCGCTCTGCTGCAATGTGAGCTTGGGAATTCCCAACACCGTTAGCTCACTGATGTTGCAAGAGGCTGCTTTGTCGTTAAGACCTTGTAAACGCCTGCGGGGCCGTTCTAGTGCTTGGCGCATCTCCCGCGCAGCATCGCAACCTTTTGGCGCATGATAGGCCAAGAGAGCCCGTAGCATGTGCTGCGGTTTATTCTAAGTTGAAGCAGAGTAGCCGCGAAGTACGTGAACAGTTGCGACGATGCGTGATGTTTAAAAATAAACATCTCGGAGGTTTTTGCAGTTTTAGATGTGGCAATTTGAGACATGAATGCTGTAAATGTCATGGAGGGATCAATTTGTTGACACTATTATTGCGTTCATTCGGCTCGCTCTCTACACTAATGAACTGATCTTTTGATTTTCGAGACTTGCGCTTTTCAAGAGAGCTTCGTGACAGCGCCAGTCGTTCCTTGGCGCACTGAATCCTGCAAAGCCAATAAACTACACCCAAAACCACTCCGTTGTAGTTCCGTGAAATCCTGGGGCAAGTTGATACAGTGAAGCGCCACAAAATTTTGAAATGTTGGTGGCCGCCCGCCTGTCTACCCTGGTCGGCTTGGACCAAAAAGAGACAAAAGGCGCCAAGAAAATGCCTTCCCTGGCAGTTCCGTGTAATTCCGTTGCCCCGGAAATACAGTGAGACGCCATGTCGGCAGTTCACCGAATTCCTGGGCAGTCCCGGTCCAGTCTACTTCGGCCAAGGCCCAATCTTGGCCCCATGGCTAGTCTAAGCAAGTGTGCTGCCTGGGGTGTGCCATGTTGTAAACTCCTACATAAACAATCTATTAAAAAACAACTTTCCAATTTGCACCTTTGACCTAAAATAAGTATTTATTAAAGTTTGCCAATTAGTTTTAATTCATGAATAACCTATTTAATTGCAGCGTCTTCCTAGCAGCCTTTTTAATCAAGGCGCCTTCTTAGAACAGTGATTTTCCTTGCCTAGAACACTTCATTCGTTTTTAAAGCTCGGTTCCAGAAAACGAGGCATCCTGATACCTTGCGCCAACACATTTTCAATGTTGATAACCCATTGGCTAAGACAGGCCAACGTTGGTCAGCCTAAGCCAATCGATTACCAATGATGGTAAGCCATTGGCTAAGACAGGCCACTGTCGGTCAGACTAAGTCAATCAATTACCAACGTTGGTAGGCCACTGGCTAAGACAGGCAAATGGTGGCCAGCTTAATCCAATCGATTGCCAACGTTGGTAACCCATTGGCTCTATTACAACTTATCTTTCTGGGGGCGTTGTAACTACCTTAGTCATTACTGCAGTTGTTGTATTTTGTAAACACTTTGAAGTCATTTTTGGGCAAGCAGACATAATGCCCCAGCTTCTTCTGTTATATGTTGCGTGATAACCTTTCTTTGCAGATTGAAATGCGCATCAACTTATCTCACCTCCTACCTCAAACATAGGGTGTTCGAGATCTTAATTCGACGTGATTTTTTTATTCGTGAAGAGATGTAATTGCTTAATCAATTGCTGGATATTTGTTTTAAGGTTTCATTCTTTGCTAAAATATATTAGTGCTTTTTATTTATCTTTAATTTTGTCCGGTTCAGTCTGAATTGTAGGCCGTGTTTTGCGGCTCAGCAAAGCGGGTTGCTTTGAGAATTTCAAGATCACATACAGCTGACAATACACCCGTGTCGTAGATACTTGGGAGGCGGGTGGAGCTTTCGAATTTAACCCTGCCCCCCCCCCCCTTGGAAACGTTTCCCGGCTGCGTCGCTAAATGGGCATAAGAGAAAAGGCACTGTTCTTTTTGCCGTATAAACATACACACAAATTGAAGAAAGCCTGCATTTTGTATTTCGTGTGGAATTTACTGAGCATCACTATCAGTTTTGGGATGACGCGCGTTAGCTATAGTCGGTTACAGGTAGTAAAAGCTCCTCCCATCTCTTTCCACTTTTGAATAGCGAAGGATCGGGAGGAGGCGATCCCCTCCCCAACGTTTACGTTTAACCTGTCACCGACTACGGCGTTTTTCTTCGTGGACGTTCAAAATTGCTACAGCTCGCAATGCATACAGCGTTTTAATTCAGTTGCTAACTTGCTGTGCATGTGAAAACAGAAGAATCGTTCTCCCCGTAGCCATAGCTACAGACTGTTCTCAGCGTGCGCGATCTCCACATTAAAAAAACTAAGCCCATTAATTATAACGTTGGTAAGCCACTGGCTAAGACAGGCCAATGTTGCCCAGCCTAAGTCAATCGATTACCAATGTTGGCAACCCATTGGCTAAGACAGGTCAATGTTGGCCAGCCTAAGCCAATCGATTACCAATGTTGGTAACTCATTGACTAATACTGACCAATGTTGGCCAGTCTAAGCCAATCGGTTGCCAACTTTGGTAAGCCATTGGCTGAGATAGGCCAATGTCGGCCAGCCTAAGCCAATCGATTGTCAACGTTGGTAAGCCGTCCGTCAAGTCAGACCAATGTTGGCCAGTATATACCAGTGTACCACCAACATTGATAGTGCGATGGACACCTTGGCCCAACATTGAACCATTGTTTGCCACTTAAATGCCAATGTCGGCCCGACGTCGTGCGATGTCTGGGGTATGTTGCCTGCACTTCATGAGCGCTTGTGCTCTGCAGGGATACTCCCACACTCTTAGAAAAAAGGTCAGTATAGTCCTCCCTAAAGGGAGGAACGCTCTTCACACATATGTTCCCTCAGAAAGGGAGAAACTTTCGTCCCTAAAGCAGGAGAGCAAAATTTCCTCCGTCGCCTGCATCTCATTATGGCGGCCACGAATCGAGCAAATCGAGCTCAATAAGGCTTAACGAGAACACTAAGTCTATTGTACGGAGCGAGAGGAGCAGGAAATAAAAACGTAACACGAGCTTTCCGCGAACTCTATTTATTTCCGAAGCCGGCTTTCCCTGCAGGTAAAGAAACTTACGTTTCGAAGGTCATGCAGTCACTCGGTCTTTTCAACGTCAGCACTGCGATGTTAAACGGAGACAACCGGCACCAAGTTCGTGCACTTTTTGTCTTACCTTTGCTATTCCTCGAGCCACAATTCCTCCGTCAACCGTTGCGTCAACCGCACATCATGGAGGAGTGGTAAACCATTCGCCCGCAAAACCAAAAGCCGCCCCCAGGAAAAGCAAATCCGAGGCAGCCTCTTGGCTCATTTCAGCACGGTAACACGAAATTATGGCGAAGCCGCGTAGCGTAAAAGGAGGTTAAATCGCTTTCCACCAGATGGCAGGGCCAAGCAGAGTAATCGCAAGTAGCTAGGCTAGGTGGCGCTACGTACCGCCCGATTCATGTTTTTACAAAAATATTTTTTTTTATTTTTCACATTACCATTGCGCTTAAGGAACCTCTATTATACCCATGCACACATATTACGTATACTGCAAGCATCAGCTGAACATGCGTTTAGAGCATACACATGCATCGCACACGCAAACATCAATACAACAGTCAACAACAGCACGCTAACCCTATCACTACTCCCAAGCTCTGCGTTTCCGTCTTTTATACTCGTCGTTTTGAACGTACGGAATTTCTCGGTGACTCCTAAGCAATAAAAAATATTCCCAGCATGATGATTTTTTTCCAGCAACGTCATACGTCTGAGAGTATTTTTAATAGCTCAGGGGATGAATTTCTTATCAAAAAGAAAACGCTCGATCATGCCTTAATTAACAAAATCTAAGGGCGCAAACGAGCTGGTAAACATTGCACATGGTTGAAAAAAAAAAAAAACCCGAAACTTTTAGTGTTGTGTCGTTTACCCGCAGTCTCGCGGTTTTTTTTTTTTCAACCATGCCTTTATTATTTGAAAGCCAATAAATCGAGCCGCGCCAAAGCGGTTCCAAGCCATGAGTTTGTTTCCCCGCACTGCACTTTGTAGCCAGTATTTCTATTGTAGTGTTTGTTTTTCTATTTGTGCTGTTCGCGCACGGCTGCGATTGCCGTCTTGAATTAATCTCTGTAGAGCGAATATTCACTCAGCTGGAAGTGATGCTTCACGGGCAGAGAAATCACTTTTCGATCAACTTGAATGCAGTCAGCCGCGACTTGCGGCATGTGTTATGTGTACGGAGCTACGCCGTGGCGAGCTCGAAAACTTCTTGCGCTCATCCCAGCGTGTCACTTGGAGGGCAGTTCCTCCAGGAACCGTAGTATATTTAAACGACAAAATAAAGGATAGCTTTTTATTTATTTTTTTATTCTACCTGTTTCGTTCGATTTTACCTGTTTTCTTTTTTGTTTTTCCTAATGCTAACATTATACTGTAAATATACGTACTTTCCGTCATAATTTCGTACTATTCAGTCTTTTCCCCGAAGCGCAATCGCTCTCGGGGACCGGCAGTCACATTGGCCACTGTACGATAGGAGCTTATCGTTCAGACCAGCGTTCCAACATGACTATCGGCACGTCGATCGACTGCACCTAATTCCTCAAGTAGTCTTAAACTCTTTAATGTAAAGCGGAATGTCAACCTGCGACACCGCGCCCCCTCCGATCACGGCCCGACCAGCGGCATCAATGCCCGACAGTTTACGTCATCTCATCTTGTTACACCACTGATACGCGAACACACGGTCACATCGGCAATAATTCCAGTCTTCTGTTCACTAAGGACAACAATGCCATCACGATGTTGCTGCTATGTTGCTGACACGCAGAAATACAGAACCACGTTGAACGCCGGTCGGCACTCGGCAAGGGAAAACAGAACCGAACTCAGCACGGAAGGCACCCATGGCAGCCGGCCGGAAAACCTGCCTGCCTTGGACGCAGTTCCTGCGATTTCCATAACGTCGAAAACGTCGACACAGTCCGCGTGGTTCCGCTACTGTAGTTCCGCATAGCGTGGGTCCCGCAATCCCCGCAATCCAGAGACGGCCATCTTCTCAGTGTACGTAGCGCTGCTGGCACTGCTCCGGAACTTCGCTGTTTCTAGCGGCTTCGTTTGTTCCTTTGATAAAATTAGTGACAAAAACGTTAAAGCAACCGAAATGTTCTGCACGTTTGGACCATACGACGGAATTACCGGCCGCCTTCGGTGCCGCTGAAGCTCAATCAACTGAACAACATTTATTTAACAACGTGCGCGACGTGCTCGAAAAACGAAACCGAAAGAAGACGAGTCGGGAGGGTGCAAGCTTTCTCCCTTCTGCATGGAGAAGGAGGAAAACGTCTCGTTCCTTCCTTCTTCTCGTGACCGCTTGGGGGCGCGTCAGTAAGAGGGAGGAAAATGCGCCGTCTACCTTTTTCCTCCATTTTTTCTTGGAGTGCATGGACTCAAACCATAACGTAATCCGTACCGAAAACCGTTTAGGACTGATTTTTTTCGATGACCGTAACCATAACAAAACCGTTGCATTCGCATTACATGTACTGGAACCGGAACCGGTAGAAATTACCCGGTAACCAATATAATAATTCGCTTGGATTGAGCGCGTTGGTAATAGATTCAAAAATATACGAAAGAGTCAGACAAAGAGGACGGACAGGACAAACATCTTTCGACTTTCAACACATAGAGGTCCTTATTGTCAGTCTGACAAGCAACGAGCTGCCGAAGATTTGGGGAAAGGGTTAGTGGGAAAGATTAGACCCGCGAGAGAGAGCGCGGGGGGGGGGGTGGAAGAAGAAAGGGGGGGGGGAGAGCAAAGAAAGGAGCGAAGGGGGCGGGAAAGGAAGTAAGGGAGGTGGAGGGCGCTTGGCATGGACAGGAATCTCGTCCCGAAAACTCCCCGAGTCAGCGCCCGCCAGTCCGGGCCGTCAAGGTCGCCAACTCCGGCCCTAGGAAGGGGCCGGAGTTGTGCTTCTCGTTATCAATTACATTAAATTGTGGATTTAATCTGCCAGGTTAATCGGCAAATCAGCTTCTTTAGACACGCAATTGGTAAATTAGGTACTATTGAGTAGATATTTTTCCACGCTTGTTTTCTTTAATGCTGTAAGTCATAATCCTTGTAAGTTATAATCCACCTATGTTGGGCACAATTTGTGCTCCCAGCTGCAGACTTTGTAGTTGTAGATGCCTTGGCTCCACTCTATAGACGGTCGGCAAGTAAGTAGGATGATGAATTAATTGGAATAAACTAATATTCTTGAGGGTCTGGTAAACATGAAAATTTGGCATTCAGTCTGAATTGAACAAAAATAATGTCATTGAAGAAAAGCGAAAATCAATCAAATTGATGAGAATTAAGTCTTAAAATATTTTTCTCGTTGCTTATAAGGACAATGACTAAGCTCGTTTTTTCAATGTTGGAGCGCGTCGTGTGTGCACTATTCCAGTGTCGCTCCTTGTGAATGCAGCTGGAAAAATGCTATATTACTAGCTATACTTGGGTTATAGACTTGCAAAGAAACTCATCCCACCTCTTTCCACTTAAACTAAAGCGGTTATTCATCTGGGAAAAAGTACAACACTTGAATCATGTTTAGTTGGCCTCCACGAGTATAAATATCCAAATTATATTCCTGATTGACGCTCCAAGTCAAAATAGCGCTGAAGCCCCTCTTCCCGTCGCGTTCAGTGCGAGGAGGGATTTATGATGTATTCTACAGATTAGATCTCAACATTTCCGCCTTTTCCGAGAGCCCTAAAAGAGCAGTCCAAATCGCGTTCGCCCCCAAGCGGCACGTGCTAGGCAGCTAAAACCTCTGAGCATGACGTCACATCCAGCCGTTGGTTTTTCGGTTTTACTCGCGTCTGTCGATACGTTCTGGTCAAATGTTTGTGATAGGCAAATTACCAGGACATGCTAGAATTCACCTCTAACTCGTCATTCATGAACATCTTCAGCTTCCTTTTAAGGTGAGCGAAAACTAGAGAGAAGGCCCTTCCCAGCGTTCGTTCTGGTCAAGTGGAAAAATGTGGGAGGAGCTTCCTCTTAACCTGTCACCGACTGTAGTTCGTGTGACTCGGCGAACCCGGAAAGTGTAGCAAGAAGAAGCGAACAAGCAGACGAATGAACAGCTCTCAGTTTTTTTTTCTTTCACTTCTTTGTTGTCTCCCGGTGCTGCTGTTCTTTCCAGTTGAACCGGTGTGCACGAGAAGGCTCCACACAGTCAACCATAGATAGTGTTCTGTGCGGCGTATGTCGTGGTAGGCGCCGGTGGCATACTACACTAGACACTGTTTTAGCATAACCTAGCAACACCGAAGGCCCAGTCATTCAATGCGAGCAACGGATTGAGGCACGTGACGACCTACTGCAGGAGGGAACGCCAGCGTGATGCTGACACCTGCCTCGATTCGATGCTCATATTGGCCAAGAGGAGTTATAGCAGAGGTGGGCAGTATCGCGATACAAATGTATCGCTGTAGCATTTTAGAACTGCATTTTCTATTTATATTTTATATCGCGGTGAAATTCTTCAATTGGATTTTGTATTTATTTGAGCGGAATTAAGAGCCTTCGAGAAATGTCATCTGTGATAATTGCATGCAGTGATACCGTACTCTTGCTCCGCATTTGGTAGTTCCGTCTAAAGTGGGAATGAGAACAGTAAATGTTTATTTTTCACACCCTGTTGAAACGAAAGTAGTAGATCGATGCAATTAATCTGATGAATCTCGAGGTTCGACCTAACAGCCAAGGAACAGTGCTAGTGTATGCAACACTTGTTTTTAAACAAACGATATGTCCTTAGCATTTGATCTATACTTCTACAAAAGAGAGGGCAAGGAAACGCATCGGGTGTGCTAGACCCCAAAAATACCCTTCAATAGGCATCGTTCTTGTTTTCCACCATGTTTTAATGCGAAAGCATTAACTGTCCCATGGAGTGAGCTGACGTCATCAGTTTGAAGCGCGAAAACGGCACCTTGTTTCCGCGATCGCCCTCGGTTCCATTGGTTGGCGCGCGTCGACGGAGCTCCCATTGGCCGCCGCCCGCGCTCCTCAGTTTCCACAACCGCTCACCCCATGGTGCTGCGTGTTCATCAGCGCACCGTTAACACGGAGCGTCGAAGATCATCAGGGAGCACGCGCGCTGACCGGCGACGAAAAGTACGCAGCAGACGAAAAAGGGGAGCGGACGAGCGGCTTGCATGTTTTTGCATTCACAACTCCTAAGAAGTGCTTACCCACGCAGCACAAGACGTCGAGATGACATCGAAATAAGGTCCTCGACGTTGGGCGACGTCGAAGTCCTTAACAAACTTTTTATCGACGGCATTGGTACGTCCACATGAGAGGTTCCAACAACGTCAAACACGCGACGTAGTGACAACGTCATAAGCTTCACCTCGACGTCTTCAACAGTAATCGACGTCTGTTCGACGTCTTGTATGAGAAGTTCTTTGAACGTCGAGCACGAGACGTCATAAAAATGTCCTGAGGAACACCTTGACGTCTTCGACATTAATCGACGTCGGTTCTACGTTTTCTCCGGGAAGTTCTCTGAACGTCAAGCACGAGACGTCCCAACAATGTCCTGAGCAACACCTTGACGTCATCGACATTATTCAACGTCAGTTCTACGTTTTTTCGGGAGGTTCTTCAGACGTTGAGCGCGAGACGTTTCAAGAATGTCTTAGCAACACGTTGACGTCATTGGCGATAATAGACGTCAGGTCTACGTTTTCTCCGGGAAGTTCTTATAACGTGGAGCGCGAGACGTCCCAGCAAGGTCCTGTGCAGCACCTTGACGTCATCGACAATATTCGACGTAATTTTTACGTTTCCTTTGGGAGGTTCTTGTAACGTTGAGCGCGAGACGTCCCAACAATCTCTGAGCGACACCTTGACGTCATTGGCAATAATAGACGTCAGTTCTACGTTTCCTCCGGGAGGTTCTTCGAACGTTGAGCGCGAGACGTCCCAATAGTGACTGAGCGAACACCTTGATCACCCTAAACAAGTGCCTTATAGAGCCCGAGGTGCTGTCACATCACTTCTAAAATTTCATGTTAATGTCAGCATTTTTTATACTCTGCATGCAATCCACATTTCAACCTGGCTGAGCAGCTGAGATCTCTTACAATATTATCATTCTCGTGAATGTTTTTAGCAGGAATTGCTTAAAAGCCGAGAATCCACAACAACAAAAAACAGGATTTAGCTCGAAGTCAGCGGGGCTGCTAACAGCATTTTAGCGTTTCTAACTTAATATCAGCGTCTTTGAAGCTGTAAGAGAATGACAATAATGTAAGAGATTTCTGCACCTAAACCAGGTTGAAGGGTGGACAGCACGCACAGTATCGAAAACGTTGTCATTGACGAGCAATCTTAAAAGTGATATGACAGGTCCTTGGGCACTATAGGACGCTTGTTTAGGGTGACTCCGAATTACATCCCAAACTGTCTAACCATGGAAGTGGCCGAAATTACCGATTACTAGGTAGAATGACGAAACTAATCCTTGGAGAGGGGGACAAGAGGGACAAAGGACAAACACAAATCTCCAAACACAGCTAGGTGACTGGTGACTTACACCGTTTCAATGATTCTTGGACAGCGGGTCGGGGCGCTTGGGGGATTTAGCAAATGGGCTATTCCGTCCGAATATACATGCTTTCGCGAGCATACCTTCAAACGACAAAGCCACCAGACTCGGTTGACTCCATCGTTCCACGGTGACCCATGTCGAGACCGGTGTAAATTGACATCCCGTTCAGTCTAGACGTATGCTCGACGTTTTATGGTCGTTAAATGGGATGTTATTACAATGTTGACATGGCGTTATCACAGACGTGCGCTCGACATTTTATGTCATTAAATGGGACATTATTTTATCTTTAATGACGTTTTCAATTGACATCCTGTTCAGTTTAGACATATACTCGACGTTTTATGATCGTTAGATGGGACATTGTGTCAACGTCGATATAACGTTATCACTTCACTTCCCGTCCAATTTAGACGTGCGCTCGACGTTCTAAGGTCGTTAAGTGGGACGTTATGTCGACGTAAAATCCACCCTTTTTTCCAGACATTAGCCTTTCCATATTACGTCGAAGGGACTTGACGTTCAGACTTTCGACGTTCTTTCGACATGTGGTTCCTGACGTCATCACCTTCTTTCGACGTCTTTTCAACGTGTCTGTGCTGCCTGGGTAGGTGTACCTCGAGCTTTTTCTTTTGGACCTCGATCATTACTTTTTTTAAGTGTGGTGCAGAATGTTCGCGAAGTTGTTGACAAAACTTCTAACGAAGTCAAAAATTTCTGCTGAAAAATACTTCGCTTAAGGCAAGACGATTATAAAGGCAATATATCGCATTAATAAAATAATATTCGAAATTGCGTAGTTCTCGAACGTGCGTGGCTTGTGAAAAGCTCAAGAGGAAAAAGTACGACGTGGCAGCTAGTTGCCAAAGGAATTACGATAGCGAAATTGAAAGAAAAATATAACTTACAAATAGCGATAGTGTCTATTTTTAAGTGACCTATGTTTGTGGTTCTCAGGAAGCAGCTACACGGGCTCGTTACTGAAAAAAAGGTCGATTTCAAGAATAAAAGCAGCTTTTTTTTTTTCACACTTTCTTTTGGAAATTTTGATGACGTAGGTTGGAGATCGCAGTGTTGGCATGCTTCCTCAGTGAAGATATTTGAATGCGGCTCATAGATAGGACCAGAGCATTGCGTGAGCACTTGATTTGGGCAAGGAAAAATTAATAGCTTGACAAATATTAGGATAGTGGCTCGTATCCCGTCGCTGCAATGACGAGAATAGCCAATTCTTAAGGATGTCTGGAATTCAGCGCGTCTCCTGTGTTTCGCCCACCCCAACGCGTGGCTATGATAAACATTGGTGGCATATAATCGGTTCCATATCACGTGGCCGCTTCTTCTGGCTGCAGGGTAAACACAACTCGTTTTATTTCTTTTTTCTGCGAATACCACTGCGTGTGTTTCATATTATAAACGACAGGGATTACATCCATGTGGTATTAGCGAAGAATACAAAAATCGTTGCAGCGCCCTGTTAGAGAAAAACGGAGTAACGACGTCATTATTATTTTATTTATTCTGTTTCACTTGTTTGTAAGGCCGAAATGTCCGGTTGTACGACAAGAGAGCGCACGACACGGGAGCGCCGACGAGAGAGCACTGCGACACAAGAGCGCGTGCCATTAGAGCGCGCGGGTGTAGCCCGCAACAACCCATTCCCGTTTGAACCCGTCCCATTTCGACCCATTCCCGAATCGACCTTCCCGTTTGAACCCATCCCGTTTCGACCCATTCTCGAAACGACCTTCCCGTTTGAACCCGTCCCGTTTCGTCCCATTCCCGAAACGCCCTTCTCATTTGAGCCCGTTCCGTTTCAACCGATACTCGAAAGACCCTTTGCGTTTTAACCCGTCTGTTTTCAACCCATTTGTCTAAGACCCTTCGCATCGCAACCTTTTTGCGAAATGTCTAATCGTTCTAACCCTGGTCTGCGCACCTTTTCTGCTTAAGAATATATGTTCTGAAATATTATTGCATGCCAATGTTTTCTAAAGATATGCACCTCTTTCAAGCAAGCTTCGAAGTAATGTATTATTGTTACTTCAACCACTTAAAGTGTTTTTGCTTTTTTTAATTTCAAGATGATCCCCATAACGCGCAACCCCGAAACGGTTTATGTACAGTCTGTCACAGCGTTACTGCAAAGACGACCTTGTCGATTTTATAAATTTTACTTCTAAATGGTATTAGCAAGCACCAAAGTTTTTGGCTTAGGGTACTGGCTCACATGAGCACTTCAAAAGACATCAATAGTATTTTATGACACCCTTTTAATTTTTGAGATGAACAGCAACATTGCCGATCGCTTGTTCGCGCTACGTTCAATAAAAAAGTCTGGCGTACACCAACACATTAAGCTAAAACTAGCGTCGCCATCGCGACGCTATTTTTAAGGTACACAAAGTGCTTGCGTGCGTTATTCTAAAACCTCATATTAGTGATCTTGATATCTTGGAGAGCGATAAATTAGACAGGATGACAGGCATATGATTCCGACTTTATTTTCTATAACGATTTCAAACACTGAACACTCGCGCGCACAGGAAAATAGCATAGACCAGAAAATGCCTTCGCCTTGTTGAGAAAGTCGAACAGGGAAATCGTGCCATCAGAAAGACGACACTCCAGTTCTGATATAGTTTATGGTCCTTGCTGACGTACCCACTTGAGTCCCCTGGACCGCACGGCACAACTCTTTGCAAGCTGCTGCTAAGATACCCTTGCAAAAGCCTCATCCCGTTTGATCAAATCAATGAAGCTGTAAATGTTCGGGTGCGCCCTCCCTGACGCCGTGTTTATCTTACGGTGCCAGGTCTCCAAGGTTGTTTCGGGAGAGGTAGAAGTGAGGTCAGCAAGGAAAACAGACATTGGACACGTGAACCTAATCAACTGTTAACGAACAATACAAACGAACCGACCTAACTGATTACAAACGATGGCCGAAACGGGAAGGTTGTTTCGGGATAGGCGAAATGGGAAAGGATGAAACGAGAAGGTTGTTTTGAGCCGGGTCGAAACGGGAAGGTACAAGCGGGAAGGTTGAAATGGGAATAGGTCGAAACGGGAACCACCCGAGCGCGCGTCACGAGAGCGCATGTGCGCGACTTGGGAATGATCGGTGTTTGAGCCTTCAGACACATGTTTTCTCGGATCGAATGCTTTCCGTCATTTTATTGGTTGAGTACACAGACCTGTGGGAAGTCTAGAAAATACAATTTTCGCAAAATCCAAATGAAGAAGCAAGATACAGTGTTTCTGAAGTATAGTTGTTTATCAATTGCCGTTCCTTAATAATAAAAAAAATTAAAGACTGAATGACTTGGCGACACCGCGGAGGTAGCCCGGCATGCACCTTTGGCCGTACTTTTCAACTGGCTTGCTCAGATTCTTCGCTACGCGAACGTGAGGTGGCCTTGCTGCTTCATTGAGGCTCTGCACGATGTAGGTCCGCCAGCTTCTGCTCTGTCAAGCTCTGCTCTCTTTGAAATGATGCCACTAGCTTTTTCGTGTCCGGATGATATAGCCCCAGGACTTCTGGATTCCATTGTTCCTGGACTCGACGTGATTGCTGGTCCTCGTTGAACACGTACATATTTTACAGTATATTGGTACCTCCAAAGTCGACCAACGTTGAACAGCACACATCGAAGAAAACATCCAAAAATCACAAAGCCTTACTTTAAACAAATAACGTATTGATAAAAGAAAATACGCCCTGCCGTGTATGTTGCATATAATTTACAATATATTGGGCACCTAACTTACGTGCGAAAACCTGCGCTATCCGAGAAAACAGGTGTTTGAAGACTCCAATATCGATCATTCCCCATGCGCGTACATGCGCTCTCGTGAAGCGCTCTCTAATGGCAGGCGCTCTCGTGGCGCGGCGCTCTCCTGTCGGGGGCTCTCGTACGCGCCCTTCCGAAATGCGTTCGAGCCAAATCATAATACGTATCCATCTTATATGCGCCGTTCTGACTTTTTTCATTTCTCAAATGTAAAAAGAAACTCAAAAGGCTTATGTGTACGTGCGTGCAGACGAGCGTGCGTGTGCGCTTGTATTTTACTATCGCCATGTTGTGTTTTCGCCTGTCAGCGACCTGCTCTCACTAAGTCTCTAGATATTGGACGCTAGTTATGTCAGAAAAGGAAGCTTGCGCTAGGCTATAAAAGAAAGCGAGTTACGTCGAGGAAAAAGGTCGAGACGGGGATTGGAGCTATTGTAATCTCTCGCGTTGTTATTTTTCCTTGTGGTCTTTTCTTCAGCCTTTTGTTGTAGCTCTATCGAGATACATTCACGCAACAAACTTCTTTTGTCGCCTTTCCCTTTCATCTATATTTTGGATACTACACTAAATTCGTTTTTCTTTAAATAAAATGTGACACAACTCACGAACTCGAAGAAACAGCGTCAGAAGGGGAAAAAAACAAACACGGGTTAGTCGGTACATCGCAGGAATTCGGGAAGTTTTCGTCTGAGCTAAAAGAAGGGCGCTTGTAAAATATCGTTGAGCATAAAGTTTCGACATTTTCTCCAAATCCTCCATAAACGTTACAAGTGCGCAAAAAAAAAAAAGGGGGCGTTTTTGTTTTGCTTTTTTATTGTACTGCAATTGAAGGGGGAAGCAATCTATTTTAAACGCTTTTAGCCGACTTATTCGGATACAAGTCTCAGCACCCTGGGTGTCGCAGTCCCTAGGACCCCGGAAACGGGCCAAGAAAAGGAGACTCAGCTGCAACAACATTGGGTCTCGAATTGGATGACGCACTGCAAGTACTCATCCGGAAGTCGGACGATACAGAGGCGGGAAAGCACTTCCGCCCTCCATCCTAATGGAGGCGCGGCGTTCTATATCGGCGCCCGAGCGCACCCGCTTTTACCTGATAAAGTCGCGAGCTGGGCGGCGCACAATACGGGGGCGCCAAGAACCCCCATATTTTCCCTCCATGCTCGGGTCCCCGGACGCAGTCTCGCGTCAGCCGCCGACATTGACTCCCTCTCCGCGCACGTACTGCATCGACCGGACGGACGCCGGTTCGCGAAGAGTGGCGCTGCTCGCACGCGGGGACAATGCAGCATTTCGACGCACGTCGCTGTGCCTGGCGATATCCTTTCACGGGAACAGCTCCCGTTCCCAGCTTTAATCCGACGAGAGGTACGCGCGGATTGGCTCGAAAATGGAGCGAACGCGTTAAGCCTTTCGTTTCAAAGCCCCCTTTCTTTTTTGGCACGCGTGGCAAAAACCTAACCGGGAAATCGCGCGCGATGCTTGACGGGCTCCCCGCTTAGCTCTGGCTAATGGGATTGGAACGACGTGGATTCCCTGTCAGTTCGGGCGGCGCGTGTCTTCTGACCTAAGACAACGCAATTAAGCTGACATCACGAAAGCCGCGGAAAAGAAGAGGCGTACTCAACTCATCGGTCAGGTGTCCACGTGCGCCTGCTCGGCCCAAATGGCTTTTATAGTCGGCCACTGGGACGATCCGGTCCCTCAGGCTGCGATGCCTGCTATGTACAGACGGCTTAAAGGAACCCTCCAATGATTTTCGGACTGGTTTCATGGTCTCGCTGAAACAGAGCTCATCGAGCGCACACAAAAGATACGCGTTGTTTTGCCAGAAATCTGCATTTTTTTTAGTTATAAGCAAATAAAAAATTAAAAAATCAGCAGAACCCATCCTTTGGGAATGATTATCTACGTTAATGCGAATAGCATCAAACGGTGCGGAGTTATGCGCGTTCGTCAGGCGGCCGGCACACTCTAGATACGCCAGCCCACTCTTGAGGCGATTCTAAATTTGTTGACACTTTCACAGCCCTGCGCACGATCTCCGCAGCCCAGCACGTGCGTTTGTGTCACTTAGGAAGGCGAGCAAAGCACGCGCCATACGCACAAACACTCAAAATGGTACCGACCAGACTTTCTGGCGTCTCAGCTAGTCTCAACGAACGGTACTCTAAACGGTTGTTTATATCTTTACCATAGGACGCGCTTTACAGCGCTGTCACAGCTACCGGTGCGCGCGCGTTCCATGCACGAGGGCTCATTCCGCTCTCGTGAGGCTGAGCACGGCCGCTACATCACCCTCTCCCGAGCGCGGGAGAGGGTGAGCTAGCGGCCGTGCTCAGCCTCACGAGAGCGGAATGAGCCCTCGTGCATGGAACGTGCGCGCACCGGTAGCTGTGACAGCGCTGTAAAGCGCGTCCTATGGTAAAGATATAAACAAGTGTTTAGAGTGCGTTGAATGACTGCCTTCATAGCTCTGTGGTTAGCGCGTCTGCCTGCTTATCAAAGGGTCAACGGTTCGAATCCCAGCCGGCGCCGGTCTTTTTATTTATTTATCGACCCGCGGCGTAAGAGGTTAGATAGCCAGATAGATAGATACATAGACGAAAAGTGCGTGAAGTAGCCAAAGAATGCTATTCGCATTAAAAGCAAGCAAAACATGTTTGCTTTGTGACATATTAAGGAAAATTAATTGATTGGAGGGTTGGAGCTAACCTACTGGCCAATTGGCTGCGGGTTACGTTCATGGCTTCCGCGCCGGGGACGGATACGCATTGTCCCCCAAGCTCCTTACATCGTCCTAGATCCAGGCTCCGCACCAGATCGCGCCGACACAGAAAGACGTTCTGCATCGGGGCTGTGAAGAGCTTGATCAAGCGTGTCTACAGTCCAGCGCGGTCCACCTCCCTCTGCTCCACTTTATTTTCATATCTGCTGATTGATACCAATGCGATCGGTATGATCAAAGCAAGGCATCCTGCAAAGCGTTTGTCTGAACAAAACATTTTTTTTAAATTAGGGGCAGGAATAAGCATGCATGGACTTGTGCCTATCTAAAATACCCTGCTCAAGATACTGTATTTCAAATACCTTTGGTGGTAATTTTGTGTCATGAAAATACATTTTATCGAAAGTATTTACTACTCTATCCTAATTACATTTCTCAGTATCTTGTCCTCATTATCCCAAATACAGTTTTAATGCTTGCGAAAAATAGGCGAGAGAGTTTTTCGCGGGAATAAGCATCAGCACACCCTAGCGCAAAGTTCAGCGATTGCCAACTTGAAGCCGATGCAACCGAACACAGAACAGGAAACAAACAAGGACCAAAGATACAGGCTCAAAACATCAACAAAATAACAGATAAAAGAAGATGAGGGGTGGCCACCAGAAAATGACAGAAAGCGTTTTTTTTATGTTTGTCCTCTCTACGGCAGGAATATGTCAGTTTCTTTCGCCAGTCTGGCACTCTTAGGAATGCCGTCGGGGAACGGAGATGGCCCCACCATTTCATGAACACAGATATTGTAGCAGCAAGAGAGGTGCAGGATGAGATCTCACACTGCAAACAAAGAAGGCTCCCAAAATTATGAGTTTTTCTGAAGTAGCTTCAATTAGTATTTGAAACTCCAACGCCCTATAGTTTCAAGATGGCGGAAAAGACGGGGATAGATTATCCAGGACTTCCCGTGCGCCTGCTCACTGACGCTGGTCAGTGGGCTAAAAATAATTTATTTGTCTACAAATGCGAAGCGGTCAGGGCAGGATCATATTATAGGTGACGGAGATTTTGATTTGCATTAGCAAAACAAGCATGTTGATATTTAAAAGTAGCGGAAACCTGAACTTGCGAAGCTTTGTGGAGGACGAGCGCGTTTTGGTCACCGGACGCGTCACTGCTTGTGGCAAAATATTTTTGAGGGTAATGAAGATATGGGGGTGTCTGGACTTCGTTTGGTCATTAGGGCTCTAAAAGTGAGCCGCGCACGGTGACCGTCAGGCACTGGATGGGCAGCATTCAGAGTATTGATGTCTTCGTGGTACAGGCTCACAACTCGCTGCTCACCGTCGCGGTTTTAGTGAATTCGAACACGTGTTCGAACTGTGCTATGATTATTCATAGGACGTTTTAGTTTAGCGTGACTGCAGGCTACTCTATGGTGCAGCATTGCAACCGGAAGCTTTCGCTGCGTCTTCGAACCATAATTTTCAGCGCGCGCCAGGAGCGTTGCCGTGCTGACAGTACCCTGCGGTAACACTAGGCTAAAACTGCCTATTAATGGGGTCATGAAACGATATCGGGTTGGAATGTTCATGACTACACAGAGGCGTACTGATCACAGTTTGGCCCAAGTATACTTGCACTGATAGCCACTGATGCAGACATTTCTTTGTCAAGGTGAAATTGCGAGGATAAAGGGGGACACTTTATTAACGTATTCCTTCGCAAAGTTTCATGACGTAATTGTGGGACAGAAGCCACTCGCCTGACGACAGTCGAGCGCGGCTCATGGATTGGACACGAGATATGCTTGAGCACTCGACTTAGGCTCGTGTCCAACTATTGCGGTGATGAGAATAGTCTGACTCTAACAATGTCTGGGGCTCAGCACGCGTTTTCTAATTTTGCCGACTCCAGCGCATGGTTATGATTAACGTTGCCTGCATAGGGTAGGCACCAGCTCACGTGGCGCTTGTTGTGGTTTCGAGTTGAGGGATGAACGATGCTCATATTTCTCGAATTTATTTGCCGTCTGCCATATTGCTTAGAAACATAGACTAAAGCAAGTTTATTCGGTTAATAACGCTAGAGAGTGATTCCGAATAATACTTAGCGAAACTAGAAAAATCGTTAATGGGCCCCCTATTGAAAAATCCGGCAAAAACTTCCAGTGACATTCGGTGGAAACTGGTTAATATCCACTCATTTTCACCAGAAACCAGCGTAGTTTACCAGTTTTTTGGTGGAAATATTACTGGCCGCCACTTTCAGTTACCAGATTCCGGTGTACGTTTTACCGGAGCCACTCTCGGTTAAAATCCGGCAAACACTTCCCGTGACATTCAGTGGAAACGGGTTAATTTCCACTCATTTTCACCAGAAACCAGCGTCGTTTACCAGTCTGTGGTGGAAATATTACCGGAAGATACTTTCGCTGAAAGTTTTGCCAGAACCATTTCCGATTACCCGTCGCTGGAATCCTACCGGAAGCCACTCTCGTTTGCCAGACACCGAACTTCACTGGTAGCCGACGAAAGGGGAACGGCTAAAGGCAAGGAAGCCAAGACGAGCAGGGGGACTAGCTGAGTTTGTAATGGTGGCCGCCAATGCAGTGGCATTCTCGTGAGTGCGTGTTTTAGCTCGAGACGACGTTGCAATCCTGCAAGAAGTGCGTGCAACGAACTGTTTTGACGATCCAAAAAGGTGAGCAGCGATCACCGGCAACTTGCTATTTGCGACAGGCGAAAGTCGGGGCAGAGCAGGTACGAGACCACTCGGGCGGCATTCTCGTGAGTGCGAGTTTTAGCTCGGGACGACGTTGCAACCCTCAAGAAGTGCGTGCAGCGAACTGTTTTGACGATCCAAAAAGGTGAGCACTTTCACCCGTTTTCATTCGAAACCAGTTTACCTGCAGTCTGTGCGAGATTATTTGCCGGCAAACAGATTTTGCTGTAATTTGATCGGCATCGGGTTTCCAGATTTCGCTGGAATGTCACCGCCAGCCACTTTCAATTCCCAGACGACCCGGTTTTAATCTTACCCGAAACGGGTGACTCGCTTCCCTGTTTACCAAACTTCACTCAAAGCCGACACGAGGGGAGGGGAAGCCGAGGCGAGCCGGGGACTGGGCGTCCTTGGTGCCTCGCACCAAGGACGAGTCTCCACGCACCCTCTCTCCCTCGCATTGGGTCGTGGGGAAAATGCGAAAAGGTCGTTTTGCTGACTTTTTTTTTTTTTTAGAAAACCGGTTTTTTTGTCCGTCAATGAGCAACGGCCGGCCAGGAACGAACGCTCAGTCTCGGATTCTCGTTCCATGTGCGCGACCTGTATCTTCCAGAGCAGCTGCGTGTGCAGGTGAAAAGAAAATATCTCTCGGTGACCTGTTTCTTACGCCTCTTTGTCCGTCCGGCTTCAGAAGCATCCAGCGAGCGAAAAAGACTGTGCCCAAGATTTCTGAACGTCGGCGGATGTTCGTTTCGCGCGTTCGTGGTTTTCGCTGAGCGTGCTACTGACGCCGGGTGCACCCGCGGCGGCGGCATCAGGGACGACATCGTGAGTGCCCAGGATTTCTCAACGGCGGCGGATGTTCGTTCCGCGCGGTCGTGGTTTTCGCTAAGCGTGCTACTGACACCTGCTGCACCCGCGGCGACGACATCAGGGACGACATCGTGATCTGTGCCCGTGATTTCTCAACGGCGGCGGATGTTCGTTTCGCGCGTTCGTGGTTTTCGCTAAACGTGCTACTGAGATCATACGTGTGTGTGTCCGTGTGGTGCACCTGCGCGGTTTTATTACCGTACGTCTAGGAATTTACCCAGCGGCATTGTAAGAACCTTGAAAGATATCTTTTGCGACAAAGAACTCGGTTGTTCCTATTTGATCTGATTGCTTTTGTCTACAGCTGTGCAAATTGTTTCACTGGTATCGACCCGGTTAAATAGATACATAGAGCCTTCAGGTGTCTGTGGACTAACCACGTTTATTGGTACCGAATCGTCCAGCATCTGGTAAACATGCACCAACCATACACGGTTCACAGGCTTCCTCCTAAATGGCTTCCGTTGACTTCCGAAAAAAGAAAGAAAAACACTATGAATTCCGGCCAATCTTCAACAGTTTGCCAGAGCCTCTATTGAAAAATATTTTTTACCGGAATGTCATTTCCAGTAAAAGTCTATTTTACTGGATTATGGGACTGTTTTCACTTCCAGTAAAGCCGTAGTTTACCGGAATGTCACCGGATATTTTACTGGAATGTCACCGGTTGGTTTACAGGAATGTTACCGGCTTTTTACCCGAATGTCACCGGATTTCTACCGGAAGTTTATTTCCAGTAAAATCCATTTTACTGGAAATTTATGGGGCTCTTTTCGCTTCCAGTAAAGCCACAATTTACCAGAAGATCACCATATAATAATATCTTTATTATCTTCAAAAAAATACATGTGTGCGTGCTGGCCCACGAAAGCAAAGATGCTTGTATGTGAGACCAGGCAGCCAATAAAATACCGTGACACAGTGAACACTAGAGAAACAAAACAAACAAACAACAATAACGTAGGAATGTGGGCAACGAATACGCACTAAGTAATTATATAATCATTATTGCGCGAGCGTGTGCACCATTCTCTTACATTACGTTTTACCGCACGAAAGTGATATGTTCAGCAAAGGCTCTGGCAAACTGTTGAAGATTGGCCGGAATTCATAGTGTTTTTTCTTTGTTTTTTCCGGAAGTCAACGGAAGCCATTTAGGAGGAAGCCTGTGAACCGTGGTTGGTGCATGTTTACCAGATGCTGGA
The DNA here is from genome assembly GCA_037355805.1 of Ixodes ricinus. Lineage (NCBI taxonomy): Eukaryota > Metazoa > Arthropoda > Arachnida > Ixodida > Ixodidae > Ixodes > Ixodes ricinus. The sequence continues at coordinate 44,115 of JAZHYW010041687.1, forward strand.
CGATTCGGTAACAATAAAAGTGGTTAGTCCACAGAGACCCGAAGGTTCGATGTATCTATTTAACCGGGTCGATACCAGTGAAACAATTTGCACAGCTGTAGACAAAAGCAATCAGACCAAATAGGAACAACCGAGTTCTTTGTCGCAAAAGATATCTTTCAAGGTACTTACAATGCCGCTGGGTAAATTCCTAGACGTACGGTAATAAAACCGCGCAGGCGCACCACACGGACACACACACGTATGATTTCCGTAGCAGGTTTAGCGAAAACCACGAACGCGCGAAACGAACATCCGCCGCCGTTGAGAAATCATGGGCACAGATCACGATGTCGTCCCTGATGTCGTAGCCGCGGGTGCAGCAGGAGTCAGTAGCACGCTTAGCGAAAACCACGAACGCGCGAAACGAACATCCGCCGCCGTTGAGAAATCACGGGCACAGATCACGATGTCGTCCCTGATGTCATCGCCGCGGGTGCAGTAGGTGTCAGTAGCACGCTTAGCGAAAACCACGAACGCGCGAAACGAACATCCGCCGCCGTTGAGAAATCCCGGGCACACTCACAATGTCGTCCCTGATGCCGCCGCCGCGGGTGCACCCGGCGTCAGTAGCACGCTTAGTGAAAACCACGAACGCGCGAAACGAACATCCGCCGACGTTGAGAAATCTTGGGCACAGTTTTTTCGCTCGCTGGATGCTTCTGAAGCCGGACGGACAAAGAGGCGTAAGAAACAGGTCACTGAAAGATATTTTCTTTTCATCTGCACACCCAGCTGCTCTGTAAGATACAGGTCGCACACATGGAACGAGAATCCGAGACTAAGCGTTCGTTCCTGGCCGGCCGTTGCTCGTTGACGGACAAAGAAGCCGGTTTTCTTTAAAAAAAATAAAAAAGTCAGCAAAACGACCTTCTCGCATTTTCCCCACGACCCAATGCGAGGGAGAGAGGGTGCGTAGGGACTCGTCCTTGGTGCGAGGCACCAAGGACGCCCAGTCCACGGCTCGCCTCGGCTTCCCTCCCCTCGCGTCGGCTTTGAGTGAAGTTCGGTAAACATGGAAGCGAGTCACCCGTTTCGGGTAAGATTAAAACCGGGTCGTCTGGGAATCGAAAGTGGCTGGCGGTGACATTCCAGCGAAATCTGGAAACCCGATGCCGATGAAATTACAGCAAAATCTGTTTGCCGGCAAATAATCTCGCACAGACTGCAGGTAAACTGGTTTCGAATGAAAACGGGTGAAAGTGCCCACCTTTTTGGATCGTCAAAACAGTTCGCTGCACGCACTTCTTGAGGGTTGCAACGTCGTCCCGAGCTAAAACTCGCACTCACGAGAATGCCGCCCGAGTGGTCTCGTACCTGCTCTGGCCCGACTTTTGCCTGTCGCAAATAGCAAGTTGCCGGTGATCGCTGCTCACCTTTTTGGATCGTCAAAACAGTTCGCTGCACGCACTTCTTGCAGGATGGCAACGTCGTCTCGAGCTAAAACACGCACTCACGAGAATGCCACTGCATTGGCGGCCACCATTACAAACTCAGCTAGTCCCCCTGCTCGTCTTGGCTTCCTTGCCTTTAGCCGTTCCCCTTTCGTCGGCTACCAGTGAAGTTCGGTGTCTGGCAAACGAGAGTGGCTTCCGGTAGGATTCCAGCGACGGGTAATCGAAAATGGTTCTGGCAAAACTTTCAGCGAAAGTATCTTCCGGTAATATTTCCACCACTGACTGGTAAACGACGCTGGTTTCTGGTGAAAATGAGTGGAAATTAACCCGTTTCCACTGAATGTCACGGGAAGTTTTTGCCGGATTTTAACCGAGAGTGGCTCCGGTAAAACGTACACCGGAATCTGGTAACTGAAAGTGGCGGCCGGTAATATTTCCACCAAAAAACTGGTAAACTACGCTGGTTTCTGGTGAAAATGAGTGCAAATTAACCTGTTTCCACCGAATGTCACTGGAAGGTTTTATCGGATTTTTCAATAGCTTTGCTGAACATATCATCCTTTCGTGCGGTAAAACGGAATGTAAGAGAATGGTGCCTCACGCTCGCGCAATAATGATTATATAATTACTTAGTGCGTATTCGTTGCCCACATTCCTACGTTATTGTTGTTTGTTTGTTTTGTTTCTCTAGTGTTCACTGTGTCACGGTATTTTATTGGCTGCCTGGTCTCACATACAAGCATCTTTGCTTTCGTGGGTCAGCACGCACACATGTATTTTTTCGAAGATAATAAAGATATTATTATATGGTGATCTTCTGGTACATTGTGGCTTTACTGGAAGCGAAAAGAGTCCCATAATCCAGTAAAATAGATGTTTACTGGAAATAAACTTCCGGTAGAAATCCGGTGACATTCGGGTAGAAAGCCGGTAACATTCCTGTAAACCAACCGGTGACATTCCAGTAAAAAGTCCGGCGACATTCCGGTAAACTACGGCTTTACTGGAAGTGAAAACAGTCCCATAATCCAGTAAAATAGACTTTTACTGGAAATGACATTCCGGTAAAAAAATATTTTTCAATAGGGGCCCTTTAAGGTCATCGGCGTGTTTATGGTTTTTATTTATTGCTCTACACTCTAAAAAAAAGCCCGTGCGTTTATTTTCCCGCACAACACTAGAAGAGCCAATCACGGCAACTTACGGAGGCAGCTCAGCGAATGACGATGCCGAAGCATATGTTTAGACTAAAAAACGAAGTCTGAGTTGAGACATTAAGCCGTGCAAGCGTGACGTTTTGCATTGCTTAATGTCACAATTCAGAGTGGGTTTTTAGTCTAAACATATACTTCCGCGTCGCCATTCGCTGAGCTGCCGCCGTAAGTTGCTGTGATTGGCTCTTGGAGTGTTGTGCGAGACAGTAGACGCAAGGGCTTTTTTTCGAATGTATCGAAAGTAAACATTTTCCTATACCCTACCTTTGTGTGTTATTTGCAACGTTTCGACTAGCCTCGACAAAACTGCGCGTTCTAACCTCGTCACAAATGGATGGCGAACATGGGCGCGCTTAAAATGCTTCGACAATTTCTTTATCAATGCGAAATCATTAACTGACCAGTGGAGCGAAACCGACGTTGTTTGTAATCGTTGACTGTAACAGTCTGTAGCAGAAAAACGGCACCTAAATTCCCATACCCAAAAGACACAAACAAATGTACAGCAACGCAGATGCCACGTCACGGAAGACGGCGGATCAACTCAAGGTTAAGGCGGACGCTCTTCAGAAATAAAACACAAAGAAAAGCACAGCAATGCAGATGCTTCGTCACGGAAGCCGTCGTTAAGCCGGCACGGTTCGCCGCGCCTGCGCAGTGGGGGAGCGTGATATCACCGTGTTCGAAAGGCAGACTTGGCGCGCTGCTTGTACGAATGCTTTCGCATTCCTACACGTAAGCAGTCTTAGGTGGCTGCCGAATGTAATTATGTGAAAGCAAGTATGCGTATTCTGTCTTTTGAAAGTTCTTCGAGCAAATGGTCATATTCCTCGTAACGGCCTTAAAACCCGAACCTGATCCCGACGTCAACTTCTCGACATACCGTTGTGGGACTAGTTTTCTGCCATATAGGGCAAAGGTTAAACTTTTCGCCGACCGTGCGGTAAAGCTCTACAATAGTAGCGTGAACGTTCGCCGTCACGCGGTGCACAGATTAAGCTGTTGACCACAAGACCAGAAATCCGCAGCGTTTGCGATATATGAAAAGCCCTTAATGAAATTAGACATCCAGGTCCCATCGTGCAACGCTGTTGCGAGGCCGAACGCAAGAATTCCTATATTAGCGCGCTCAACTTTTTCGCTAAAACTGCTTCACGCACGAACAAGCCCGCCCAGAACAGTGTGGTAATAGCAGCACCATGGCACCAAGGCCGACAGTCCCTGTCACCGTTTCCGCGCAGCCGCCGCCGCTGCCGTCCACGCTCCTGTGATTCTCCGTTTGTCCTCGAGAGGGCGAGCGGTGGCCTGGAGTTGCGAATAGGCAAGAAAGTAGAAAAATCGACAAGAACAAAAAGATGGAAAGGCTTCTTTCTGTCCCCTCGTGCCTGTCTTTTAGAAATTCATACCTCTCCGAATGCATCATTTGGGGTAAACTACTTACATATTTTTTTATTGTTTTTGAACGTGAACTACGTATATTTGTCAACTTCGACGTTTAGTTATACATTGCCTCAAAGGTGCGTATAATAAAACCTCCACAAGATGTGATTTTCTACGATGTAACTATACATAGTGCGACTTCGTTGTTTGTCTCGTTTTTTTTTGTATCCTTCACCACCGTAATACTACACTTAAAAAAAATGTTAGGGCTCCAATCCACGCTGTGAAGGTGCTGGTCAGCGAAGTTATGTTATCACCTGCAACGATTGCCTACTGCACTATACGAAATGCCGCCACCGATCGCAGCAAGCCGCCGCTGGTCGTATTGCCGTTTCTTTTCCCTTTGCCACTCCTAGTATTCACGCTACTCCTCGGGAGACCTAACTATACGTGGCCTATTCATCGCGGTGCAGCAGCAACAATGAAATCAGTTGTTATACTCCGTTTCATCTTACGTTTAATCGCAGCGGATGTTACGAGCCATCGGATCCAATCGGAGGCTGTGTGAGTGTCACGTGACCTTAGAGAGGGGGCACAGCGACGCGCGGAATGCGTATCACGGGCCACGGCCACAGAACGGGATTGGCTAAGATAGCTCGTAGCATCCGCTGCGTCGGAACGTAAGGTGAAACGGGGTATAGGTGGGTTCTTCTTTTATATATGAAAGGCTAGTGACGTCACTCCCCATGTCGCAAGCTGCCGTCGCCGCGGCAGCTTGGGCAACACTGATCTTCACCGGGAACTTATGCGGTGAGCGCTACGTGCTTCGCATTATTTCCAGGAGCTCCTTATTATTCATTATATGGTTAGGATGCTTGTTTTGTGCTTATTCTTTATTGAAACGAATGTTGTGCTGTATGTTGTATGCGTGGTGTTTGTACTTTTCGCTTCAATCTACGGAAGTCTTTTTTCCGTGAGAACGCCGACACGAAAACACACGCAGGGAGTAGGAACGTGCTTCGCATTGTTTCCAGGCGCCGTTATCATCCATTATGCGGTTCGCACTTCACGCAAGGGCTTCGAGTGACGTCAACCCCTTTCGAAGCAGCTGCAAACCTTATCTTTACCGGTACGCGTGAGAGGGTGTTCCTATTGTTCACACACGACTTATCATCCATCATGTCGTTTTGATGCTTGTTTTGCGGTTTTCTTTATTGAAACGGATATTGAGTTGTATGCTGTATGCCTGATTTCAAAGGAGATATGCTGTTTTGCTTTCAATTGTTCGCCGGGAGTTGTTCGCTTACAACGCCAACGACACGAAACTTTCCTTGGCTGGTAGAGGTATACAGCTTCGCTGTAAAAAGCCCGTGCGTCTACTTTCCCGCACAACACTCGGAGAGCCAATCACCGCAACTTATGGAGGCAGCTCAGTGAAAGACGATGCCGAGAAATATGTTTAGTCCAGAAACGAAGTTACAGCTGTGACACTAAGCAATGCAAAACGTCACGCTTCCATTGCCTAATGTCACAACTCAGCGTTTCTCCGTCTAAACATATGTAAGGGCATCGTCATTCGCTGAGCTGCCTCCGTAAACTGCTGTGATTGGCTCTCCAAGTGTTGTGCGGGAAAGGAGACGCACGGGCTTTTTAGAGTGTACTCATTGTAATGGTACTGCATAGAAGAACACTGCGATTTTGTTTCATTTGCGTCTGTTGCTTGCAAATAAAGCATTCTGGTGTCACTGTAGTCAATATCGCGCAACGCTAAAGTAACTGCAAAAGTAGTTAAATTATATTTCTAAGTATTTGTTCTCTAGTTAAGATACCCTGCACTAAAAGAAACTTGAGTAGTGCCGTAATTACTTTTCGAAGCGGGTATTTAGTAACGTATCTTAAATACGTTGGCCGAGTACCTCGTCCAACAGTGAGCATGCATCCTGATTCGTTGGAAAAAAGAGTAAAGTGTGTAGATAACGAGTGCAAATAAGCGCTTATCTTCTCCCGAATGCCACAGAAATGTTGGCGCCGAAGGCCACAGAAATGTTGGCGCCGAATGCCACAGAAATACCGAGCCCATTGAAGTCGCTTGGCGCGAATCCACCCCTTACAAAAAACGGTGATGCTTTTCTGTTGAAAGGCTTTTGAAAAAAAGTCAGAGGATATAAAATATCAATACCTTTTCATCTGACTTTTTTAGCTTTTCTGTTGACTTTCTTTTGAGTATTCGCCCACTCTGTAAAAAGAAGGTCACTAGACTTTCTGTCGCCTCCAAGATGCTTTTCCTGGAGCTTTTCGATTGAAATGTTTCAACTTTTCAACTCGACAAGCCACAGATTAAAACGAAAAAAAAAAAATCTTTGCAGCTTATCTGCTCATTCAACAAAGTTTCGGAAGCTTACTATCGCTTTTCACTCTCCTCCAAATTGGCTGCAGCAATATATCGTAAAAAAACGAGAATTTTTTTTTAGTTTTGTTAGTAAATGGTGTTTTTGTCCTATTTGAAGGCACTACTACATACGTCCTACAACTACCCATTAAAAGCGACCACAAACACAAACACCGTGAAGCACTGAACACCTGAATCACAGTCCCGTTGTCTGCTCCAGAGCCTTGTATAGCCTACATATTGAAGGTAATCATTTGGCCGGTGAGCACCTCATTACTTATTAAGGTTCCAAGTATTCCATCTTCTCTTCGGAAGTCTGTCAAAGAGAAAACAGTGTTTCGAAGTTCGTGGCCCTTACTAAAAAGCATTGGTACAACTAATAATAATTCAGTGCAGTCGCTTAAACAACATTCACAAAAACGGCTCTTAGAAGAAATATTATGGCTTTTCTGCATAGCGCCACTGAGGACGAAGTAAGTCAAGGCAGTTTCTCCACTTTCAAATAGTTATTTGGCTTTTCTTTACTAGTTGACTGGTTTAATATGGTCATTAAAGTCACTATAGTCACTTAAAAAGTCAGAACGGCAGGGCGTGTTTTCCGAAAGCCTGGCCTCCATCACGCGTCCCGTGCCTCCCGCCGTGCTTTGACTGCACGCGCGCGCTCGAGGTGCACGAACGCCGAAGCGTTGTCCAGGGTAGCAGGCTCGCGCTGGAAGCGGGACAACTGAAGCTGATTCCCGTTCTCAGCTTGTCAGAGACTACTGAGAAACTTAGAGACTTTTGACATCTAGTCGAGATGTACACTGGGTATTGACACTGGGTAGAGCAAGTCAACTGAACATTTTCAACCTGAAGTATGCAGAATGTCTGCAGTCATTCTGATGACACTGTCAACCGAATGTCAGCAGAAAAAATCAACATAAACCTAATAGAAAGTCAGCAGCTTTTCTTTTGACTCGGGCTGAAGAAAATCATCAGAAAACTTTCAACACAAATCCGACAAACTTTCTGTTGACCATATCAACAGAAAGTCAAAGTCAAAAGAAAGTAATCAGAGTCAACAAGAAGTCAACACGTTTTCAATAAAAAGTCACAAATCATTTTTATAGTGGTCCGGTCGGCTTCGACAGAGGAATTGGTACTTGGCATTTGCTGTTTTGGACGATAACGCCAGCCCGCGCGTGAAAGCAGAGGATCACACATGGCTCATACACAAGGTTGTCAAGGATTCTAATTAATCTAATCTTTTGAACGCCATCCAGCTTCACGTTTTTGTCGGCACCCCGGGCAAGCGCGTCCAGATTGTTAGGCCTACGAAGTTAGTCGGGTTGCGCTTCCTCGGGAGCCGTCCTTCACCGCAATCGGGATGTTGGACAGGATGCGTGCACGTACTCGCCCATTTGAGCGCAGGGACGTGCAAGCCTGCACACGCGAGAAAAGGCACGAGAAAACCAAACTGACCGACGGGAATAGCACATGGCAGACTGAAAAAACAGCAGACCCAAATCGCAGACATGAATTACATGCGCAAACCATGACTGATCCCGACATCCAGATTCCCGAATCAGGATGTCGGGAATCTCGTGGAAGGGATAGCTGGTTCCGCCACTGGGAGGCGGACGTTTCAAAGAAGCTATTTTCGTTTATTGCGGTTTCTGCACATTTGAAACATATTTTATCTGTTTCCATCTTCTCGTTCAATAAAGGGATTTGTTTGAAAAAAAAAAAAAAGTTTACGAAGTGATACATTTTAATTTGCCTGCATAAAAGGAATTCTGACGGCTCTTCCGGCGCCGCCAATCACATAATCCTTCTCCTACAACGACACCAGATGCGCGGTTTGCATACACTGTGGCGCCAACAGAGGCTCTGCTGTTGTTCTAATACGCAAATATTCCTTAGCTACTACTTATTTACTGAGTAGCCCGACCCACTAAGGAGGCATAAAAAGGGCAAAAGTTAAAATGTCTTTGGAGTAACGCAGGGAGCATCTTACTGTCGCTCCGCAGCGATTGGGGCGTTAGCTGATAAGGACACCCAAGAACTAAACAAGAAGCGGGAACATACTCTGCCTTTCTTCAAGTGTGTAGAGAGCTTGCTTGTCCTGCTTAGAGCCTTGAAGCACGCCGCATGCTTCCGCGTCTTACGTCTCCGAAGTAGATAGGCAATTTTCTAAGCTGGTATACATGGTATTTATCCAAACGCATGTCAAACTGTTCCTGCGAAAAGTAGATATCGCACTGAAAAAAGAAACGATTTTTTTCTAGCTACCCCAAATATTTCTATTTGTGGAAATCACCGGCCTTTACCCTTTCCGGTATGCTATTTTGGTGTCGCAAAACTAAAAATAATTATTGTGAAATCGGCTGATGAAAATGATGCCAAAACCACCTTTGAAATACACCCGCAATTTTCAGTGCCGTGACATCAGGGGAAGGCAGGCTTGCAAATCTAGTGGGCAGTCTAGAGATTGACTATGCCAAGCATCTGTTTCATGCTGCTGTGCAGATGCTGGAGCGAGCTTCCAAAGCATTCATAAGGCAACATGAAACTACGTGTAATCAGTTGGGAACTAAGTCTGCAGTCCTAGGGGTTAACCCTGCCTGCCCTGGCGTCTCTTTTTCATTGTTGCCAAAATAGACTTTTATTTGGAAAGGCACAGTGAGCACCAAAATTGTAAATTAAATAACTTTATGAAAAAAAAATTAGTTTGGCACAATATCTTGGTTACTATTTCAGAGATATTTGTTGCTGTGTTTAAAAATTTCCAGGCAAATCTGGGACAATAAAGAAGTCTCTAGCAAAGAGTCCAGATGGGAAAATTAATAACGTTCGGTATATTAGTCTAGTAATATTTTTAGATGAATTACCTTATTTTATTAATTACTAATTTTATAGGTACGGTATCAAATAGACAATTGGTGAGGATTTTCGAAAACCCCTAAATTACCTCATTTTAAAGATAGAGAAGGCACGTACCGCATTTTACGGCGTTCCGATAAAACGCTCGCTATCGACGCGTTTCTAGGTTTCCTTTTTCGATCGGAGCACATCTTTACGTACACGGTCCTGTTTCCCGTTCCCGAGGCGCCCAGCGCACGTGCGCCACACTCCCTAACCTCCTATGAGGGAGGCGAGGCACCACTTCCTTCACACTAAACATTATAACACCCATAATCGTGTAAAAGGGGTGTAACAAGGGTGTAAGTTAGAAAAAACACCATTTTCACACTTTTTTTTACATAATTTCTCCATTTCGGTGGGTGTAAAAAGGGTGTGCTGTCGTTTTTATCCCTCCAAGCCCTTTTCACGCCCAGCTTATAACAATGGTGTCTGAAATCGTGTAAAAAAGTGTATGGGCGAATTTTACGCCCTTTATTCACACGGTGTGAAAGGGTCGTTGTGGTGATGCACTCGAATACACCCATGATTTCATATCCGTTAATGGGTATAGCTTTGCTGAAACTGTTGCTTATGTACGGCGGTACAGACATCCAGTATAATCAATCGCCACATGAAGTCGTGCATGATTAGGAAGTGATAGAGAATAGTTTTTGCAACTCCGATCGAACTCACCGTCCGACACGAGGCGAAAATTATGTGTCGCGCGTGCGTCCGTTTTATCAGTTCAACTTCGATCTAAAAAAAAACAAAAAAAAACATCTCCACTTGCATAAGATGAACGAAGACGTCTATATATACAGGCCCGACAGCACACAGTATTGCGCCGATATAGGATCAAATCTGAAAGATGCCAATATCTGTGAAAAAAGGGATGGGTCGCGCCGACGCCATCAAGACATACCGTACGCGACGCCGTTTTTGGTTGAGTGTCAAGAGTGCTCCGTGAATGGCCTATGCCGGCGAGGTATTTTCAATCCTTAACCGCCTAAAATCCGACGTTAAAAACGAAAAAAAAAATTAAGGAAAACGGAATCTGCTTACTTTTAGCCCGAGAAAGACTTACTGCGCTGAAGCATTGAACAAACTGTGGCTCCCTCATTTCGGGTATTGTAAACTCACCTGATAGGGCCTCGCACTACTTATAGCACCTTCACTGAGATTTTATTTTTGTGTGTAGCTGTGAAGAAACAATGCCGCAAGACAATCGAAAGTGGCGAATTCATGACACCCCCGCTAGGGTACGCGATTTTTATCTCTGCGCGGTGACACCAAAATATCTAGTTTCCAGACGCTTTTTTTTTCGTTTTTTTTTCGTACGCGTGAAATTGCATGTTTTGTTTCATGCGTTCGAATTTGTTTTGTGTATTTATTTTGTGATTTTGCGGTCGGCATCAGAGCAGGCACGCTCTGGATGAAGCAAGTCCTGACGTGTCCCATTTTGCGACCCTCCCTGGGCAGCGCAGGTGGCCTACGCAAAGCAGCAGAGGGAGATTAGCTGCTTTGTCCACCCTCTTGACCTCGTCTTCTGATAAGCCTCCATACCTTCTTTTGTGTCTTCGTGTGGCTGTGAGCGCGTGCAGAGGCCGCTTTTAGCAAACCAGAAAGGTGGTGCGAAACACGTGACCGCTCTCCGTAGGACAAAGACGCTTGCACAAATATTTGTCACGTGACTCGATCTGACGCACTAATGGGCTCACTGGGGCCGTAGTCTTCGCCGTATTCCAAGTTATGGTGAGTTGTAGTGGCCACCTAGGTCCGGTTTCCAAAAAGTGTGCCCGTTATGCGGCTGTGTTTTCCTGTTTTTCGTGCGTTGCAGTCGCAGCCGTGATTTTTCGTCTTGAACGGCCTGAATACGTTCATACTAACTTTTTGGTAATGGGCGTTTATTTTGTCGGAGTCCATGGTATTATTGTGCTGTGTTTGTTGGACGCGTTTGGACAAAGAGCTGCTCATCGGCGGTGGCAAGACTTCCGCTGAATGTGATCAAGCGTTTTCAACCTCGACATTGTTATTGCGTTGTTTTGTGCTGCCCGAATCGGATTGTGCATCTATCACGACAGAGAGCTGCTCATCGGCGACCGCGAGAGTTCCGTTGAATGTGAGCGACCGCCTTCATCCTCGACGTTGTGTTTGGGAATTGTTCGGTGGTGCTCGAGTCAAATTATGCATCAATCACGGATTACACGAGATCGGTGTTTTATTTGTAAGTACTCTGCAAGCCTGCTTCTGGTAGTAGTCCTGCTTCCGTCTCAATAAACCATTTTACTGTTTACAAACATGAACTGCCGCCTACGCCCCAAGCAACTCCCGGTCGTTCCGTCTTTGCCAGCCTGTCGAGTTTTGCTTACACCAGCAGAGCTAGAAAGCATTAAAGTAGGTTTAGTCCAAAAAAACGCCTTTCTAGAAGTTTGAGTTCATTTATTTTAAGCCTCTAAGAATTGTGTAGCCTTGTCACGAAAACTTCACATTAGGTCACAAATGCTCGCATTTGAGGTTTCACATTGGTTTGTCGCGAATTCGCGACAGAAGAGGATAAGATCCACGCACGCTTTTCTGGATTAAAAAAATAAAGTTTTCCACATGTTTCAACTTGTTAGCAATGATTTCTCCGTAAATACTTTTTGATGAAGTGCTGTGTTACACAATTTTCTATTACTTCTTCTAGCTGAATGAAGTGAGAGTTACTGCGCAGGCGAGCTGGTGAAGGATTACGGTATGGTGAAAAAACCTCGAGACTAGGGACGAAAATCGGGACAACACAACACGTCTCAAAACATTTTGAAACAGTGTCGTGTTGTTCCAATGTTTTGCCACTAGTCTCGGTTTTTTTCACCATGCTCTTCTAGATGCAGTACACATTTTTGGAATGATGTACTGCTGCCAACACACCCTAATAAATTGTGTGGAGCAGAATCGCACCTTTCTGTGAAGGGTGTAAGAAATTATATCGTTTTTTGAGGGTGTGAGAAATAACATTTTTTCTAGGGCGTTTTAGTACACCAAAAAGGGGGTGAGTTGTGACCCATACCATTTACACCAATAAGAGTGTGAAAATGTTTCGTGTGAAGATAAGAAGGCAGAAATGCTGAATTCGCCAGCGTCACTCAAAGAGAACACCGTATGGTGCAGAGTGGACACGAGTGCTTCGTTAGCGTTCGGCCGGAACTCGTCTCCAATCAGTGAGAACCCGGGTCCCAGCCGAATGATGACGTCGCAGTCCAATATGCGTCCAACGGTCGCCTCTTTGAGTAACGCATGCAAATTGAGCACTTCGGCTTTTTTATCTAGGAAGTGTTGGTCGAAGCGGTAGCTGCGACTCCCTCGCCTCCGGTTCCAGAGTCGCCGAACCAAGCGGGTGGATACCTCTAATAAGTGCAAATTACTGAGCATTTTGGGAGAAACTTCTGGAACGTGCCGAGACTCCAGGAATGTGGAATTGTCCCAAAAGAAACAAAATGCCAATATTTTTGTCTTATTTTTAATACAATATTGAGCTACTACTCAAGATTTTCAGCGATGTATATTTTGACCTCCCAATTTGCAGTACGCATGCGCAGTAGTCCATTTCAGCTCACTGTGCTTGACCCCCATTGCGCCGCTCGTATGCAGAGCGGCAGTACGCACTCCTTCACATTCGCACCCTCTTCGAAGAGAGTGACGACCTTGACGACGTCCGCGACGTCATCCTAGAGGTCGTCTTTGAGGACGTCCTAGAGGTCATCCTCGACGCCCTCCTCGACGTCGCGCCTAGGACGTCGTCCTCTATGTCTTCCTTGAGGTCTTCCTAGGGGTCGTCCTTGAGTTCGCCCTAAAGATCGTCTTGGAGGTCGTGCTAGGTGTTGTTTTTGACGTTGGTTTCTAGCGGAAAGCTTGACGTCACAAACTATGCACCAATTCAGTTTCCCCGCTAAATTTGGCGGTGTGCAACGATAAACGTCTTCGCATTCATAGATAATCACCCCTGTGATTGCGACGAATTTGCCTTGATCATCAATTTCCTGCCTTGTATTTTTTTTGGCGCAAATAGCATGAACTTTCTTAACGCCCCTCGTAAGTACTCAGAACGGTACGTACCTATCTAAATATATCCTTTGGCACTGACGGATATGTCTGCCTTTTATTTTCCTCTGTGACACATAGTTTTCGCAAATAACAATTTGACCTGCGTTACCACCCCTATACTATATAAAAACAGCCGGACGAAGACATTGCAAATTTCAAAGAAACACTGCCGTTGCTATCTTCACTATTTTGTCAGAGCTACCGAATATGTTTTTATTTTGTTTTATCTGCTGGCCTCCCAGTTTCCTTTGGTTAAGGCATTCCTGGTCACCTTGCTGTACGTGAAACCGACAAAGCTACGATTGTCAACTACCAAAATCGACACATCCACCACGGAGCCCGAAGCACGCGTCGAGACGCGCACTTTCGATCCCAAATTATTCGCGGCGTCCATGCGTTCTGAAACAGACTCACTCTTGTGCGAGAAACATTGGTCATCGGAAATCGGCATTGATCCGCGGTACTGGCCTTCACCGAATTGTCATTTGGAGACGACACCGTACTCGGAAGGCTGGCCTCACTGTATCACCTGGTTCACGTTGGTCTCTCAAAATTTTTATGTTATGAATCTGGTGTCCCACTTTTGACTGTGGTGTCGTGCACTACCCGAGTGTGCAAGTTTTAGTGTTTGTGCTCGCAGTTTGGTTAGAAATTGGAACGTTAAAATTATGGCTGCTTTCGGGTGATGCTGAGGTAAATCCAGGACCCATGTAGAAAGGACAGCTAAATGAACTATCTCATGTACTGTCAATTGTTCAGAGTATTGAGGAAAGTCAAACTGATGCTGCCGTTGCCTCATAGACTGCTAGGGTGGCAACCTTTGAGACGCGCCCGAATGTTGTAACGGATGTCACAGACGACCTTACTGCGGCAAATCAGGCACTTCAGACGTTAGACGTGAATTTGCTGTTCTAGAGACGCAGTGGTGGGATGGTGATAACAAGCAGCGCCGCTCTAATTTACTTTTTATGGCATATCAAACAAAAAAAAAGACCTGAGCTGTGTAAAAAAAAAAAACAAAAAAACGTTGGGCTTTAGTTGACGTTGTGAAGGTAGTTGGACAGCGAAGCTGTGGTATACCACCTGCAACGATTGCCCACTCCACTATATACACTTTTTATGGCAAACGTCAGCAGGTGGTGCTCCAGTCTGTGATATCCCAGAAAACTTCCGGTTTATAAAACGAATGAACAAAGACCACCTTAACACCGCTGCTTTAAATGTAGATGAAACGTTTAACCACCAATTATCCAGGCAAACGTCAAAATAACGAAGGAGTGCGAGATCTGTTTAAATGTTTAGAATATTCTTGTAAATTAACTTGCACTCCTCCAAGATCTAATATGCACAACCGAAGGCCCTGGTTAAATATCCAACGTTGTTGTCCGTGTATCATTTATGATTTCTAACACTGGTGACATAAGGAAGCTCAACAGGCTTGTAAAGACGGTGTGACCGGAAGTCGCTTGGGACGCAAGCGGCAGAACATGTTTGTAAACAGCAAAAGGGTCTGTACCAAACGATTCACAAAAGAAAAGTAAGCGCACTGCCAAAACGTTTTATATATACGAAAGGCTAGTGCATGACGCCACTCCCCACGTCGCCGCGCAAGCTGCCGTCGACGCAGCAGCTTGAGGAACAGTAATCTTCAACGGGAAACGTATGCGGTGAGCACTACGTGCTTCGCATTGTTATCAGGAGAGCCTTATATTCAATTATCTGTTTCGGATGCTTGTTTTTGTGCTTGTTCTTCATTGAAACGAATGCTGTGCTGTATGTTGTATTAGTGATATCGAGATTTCGCTTCAATCGCTCAAGGTTTTTTTGTTTTTTTTTCAGTGAGGTCTACGACGCGAAACAATTCCAGAAATCCGACGTGTGAGTCATCTAAGCTTCGCTGTAAAATTCTTGCTCTCGATATCTGCTCTGCGCAACTTGGAATATCACTCGAGTCTTGCAGCATTGAACGGGCGAACAGGATCGGTCACTTTAAAGGGATGCTGAACCAAACATTTCAGTGTCTATATTAAGGGGCGCACTATCTTTCCATGAGTCAGCAGCCGCCGGTGTGCGCCAGCACACGCAAAGAAATCGACCTTATCATATCCCCCTTTCAAGCTTATTAAGCGTGAATGGGGGATATGATCAAGTCAATTTCGTTGCGTGTGCTATCGCACGCCGGCCGCTGCTGACTCATGGACAGATAGTGCGCCACTTATTATAGACACAGAAATCTTTGGTTCAGTATTCCTTTAACCCAGACAAAAAACGCCCCGTTGTTTTAATACGAAAGCGTTATATGCCCCACCACGCGAAAATCAGGCTTCGTCGGCGGCGTGACCGAGTGATGACAGCGAAAATGGTAGACGGCGCAAAGAGTAAAAACACGTCAGAAATGCTCGGATTGATATGAAATTTCTCAGGGAGGTCCCTGTTAATAAAGTAAGTTGATGTCCATGAAAAGAAAATTTTATACAATTCGGTCTGCGTGGGAATCAAACCCGGACCTCCGGGGGTGGGAGACGAGCACGCTTCCCCAACGCCACGGCGGCTCCACGGTTCTGGCTTACTAAAGTTTTGCCTAGTACGTGTGTCATTAAACACGCTTTTGTCCGAATTGTACTCTCAACACCATGCACAGCCATCACCACATCGAAAGGAACATGCATCGACCTCGAATTCCACAACAAGAACGCTGTGAGAGAATCCAACTATTTCTCAACGTACTTCACGAACCACAAAACAGTGGTCCTCTCAATCGACCTCATCCCACCACCACCGACACCACCGCAACCGTTATGACGCGAAAATTACACATCAAACATATTTTCCTCTGATGACGAAGACATTGTCGAAACAGAAGATGACATTATCACGAGACCTACCATTAGACATAGATGATCGCATAGCTTAAAGTAAAATTCATCGTTCTGGAGCATATTGGTCCGAATGTTTCCGGTCTGTGGCCAATGTATACGTAAATACACAAGCAATTCAGAAGAAAAAAACTTTAAAGCATCTCGAAAACATCAATCGAAAACATTTCGCCAAAGGGACTATAATGCTTTCGCACTCCCAGACGTAAGCAGTCTTCAGTGTCCCTGCCGAATTTTTTTACATTCTTCTCAACAAAACAAAATGACTAACTCTTGGTAAATGTAACAAGTTCAAGGGCCCTACGTTCGCATTGAGCGAAGACGTTTCTTCTGCCGCAAGAGCTTCATTCATTACCCGAGTCTTGTGCAGCCGACTTTCCCTAACGGAAACATGGCTGAGACCAGCCATCAAAGTCATAAGTGTCCTTAAAGCACATTGTTTGCAGGTACCATCGGGTGTTGCGTCTTGGTTGCGTCGTGCAGGCGAATTGTTGTACGAAATCATACTGTAGCTTCCTTGGTTCCAACTTTCTTTAAATGGTATGCTTAAGACTTTCTTCCCCCTCTTCTAGCATTTTCGGAGGTGTCCGGTGTAGACTACCTGACCTTGTTGATAATTCTTTTTGATAAACTTCACGAGACATGTTTTTTATATCTAACCAATCTCCAAACCCATCATGCATTCTTTTAAGTGATTTTAATTGTCCATATATTATTGTGACACTATCTTTCTCGAGCCGAATTTCAGAGGCACTTAAAACAAATGCCTTCCATTCAATCTAGCCAGATTATTAATCAACCCAACAGGTCATCCAATAACACATGTCATATCCTTGATTTTTGCCTTACCTCTAACACTGAATTTGTAAAAAAATATAACATATCTTTATCCTCTCAGTGGCTATGCTGATATTTTTTTCAACTTTGCGATTTAGATACAGCAGATGTCCCAATATTTAAAACAATTAGACTCATATAAAGATAATCGCAATGCAATTAACCATGAGCTTGGAATATTTTCGAGAGCTTCCAGACTAGCTATGTGAGCAGACCGAGTAATGAAAATTGAATCCTCTTCAGAAAGGAACTCACCCATTTCGCTGATACACCCCGACAATTAGGATAAAATGTAACAAATGGAATCTCTTGCACCCGAAAATGGTTAACTAAATTAATAGATAAAGAAAATGCTATTCAAGTGTACTAAACAACTGAGTACTGTCCTCGCCTGGGAACTCTATGATTTCATCGCAAGAGTCTATAAGGAATCTATTATAGAAATGAAGACAAACGGTTCTAACACTGAATATAAAATATTATCCACAATGAACCTAACAAACTTTGGGAGGAAATTAATCCAAATACGTCTCAGCCTGTTCAACTAGTGAGTGATGATCGGTTGCATTTGTCGGACGAACAAAACGCCAATATATCATTATTATACCTCAAACTTCATAAGACATGAGTACAATAACCTGCCCAATCTAAAAAAAAAAAAAAACTTGCATCAGCCTTTCATGTTTTCAATTGAAATAGCTTTTGCAGGTATTATGAAATCAGTATAAAGGCTAGCTACGGCGATCGTTCATAAGTGGTGATGACAAAGTTGATTCAAAACTTCTAAAAAAACAAATCAAACTCGGATAGTTTTTTACTGATTATTTTCAAACGATCGTTGTCCTCCGGCGAGCTTCCTACAGGCTGGGAAATGGGGAGAGTTATTATATCTGCAAATCAGGCAAGCCAACTTCACCATATTACAGTCCCATCCCTTTAACCAGTGTGCTATAGAAATTATTTCAGCATATGATATATTCAAATGTTACGAAGCATATTTAAAGAAACCCCTTACTTTTTGAAAATCAGTATGGGTTCCGACCATCATTCTCTTTGGGAACACAGTTGGTACAAGTCGTACCTGAAATTCACCGTAACATCGATACTAACATTCAAAATGACTTTTCTGAAGCATTTGATAAGGTTTCCCATAATGTACTCATTCTTAAACTAAATCAACTTCACATTCATTCTTTAGTGACATCATTGATTAGTGAATTTTTTAACGAATCGCACTCAGCACACTAATGATCAATTGCTCGCCTTCCTATTCTCCCGTAAAGTCCGGAGTCCACCAGTGCAGTGTTCAATTAGGCCGGTGTTTTCCCTTATATGTGTAAACGACCTTCTTGATCATGTATTATCCTGCATCCCACTTTTTGCTGCAGACTGCGTGATATGTCGTTCTGTATATAACTGCAGTGATCACATATCACTACACGCTAACCTTGACCAGATAGCTCACCTGTTTAAAATTGGAAAATGGTAATTAACTTTGTAAAGCGCGGCTTGTTTCTTTCTGACGTGCTCATATTCCAATCTGTTTTACTTACACAATGTGCAGGCAGCCCATTACCAAATGTCCGTCATGCAAGTACCTCGGTTTTCACTCATATGACGCATATCCTGTCTAACGCTAACCCCTCTCTTGGATATCTTAGACGTAATTTCAAACTAGCACCGTCATCAGTAAGGCAACTAGCCCACACTGCACTTGAAAGGTCGAAACCGGAATATGCGTCATCCGTCTGGTCCCCCTGGCAACATTAATTGGTAACAAGCATAGTGGCCGTTCAAAGTCGCGCTATCATATTCATATCTTCAGTCCAGTCTCCAGATACCAGTGTTACTTCGCTAAGAATAAAGTATAACCTCGACCTTCTTTTATTTGTAAAAACATTCTCACACCTGTACAAAGGGAGCGACAAACGACAAACATTATCGCACGTAAAAGGGAAGCGACAAACGGGAAAGGACAGAGCGCGACAGAGCGTGTACGGTGTGGTGCTTCCTTTTGTACCCTTTTGAGCTGTTTCATTTTGTTATGTTTAACCACTATCAACTAACCTGGCTCTCAACTTCATGACACCTGTTTATTTTTCACAAGATGCACTGTCATGTCTATGATATCAGAACTTCATTGTTATTCTCACCCACTCGCATATTTCCTCTTATTGAGTGCGTCCAGTGGAGACTCCATGACTTCGACTCGAGACATGTCGTCGGGGTTTCCACTAAACGGGCTTTTAGAGCACCTCCGGGTACAATTCACGCCCCCTATGTGAAATCGTTTTTTTTTCTTTCCATTTGCTCTTCCGCTTTTTCTGGGGAACACTGCATTCTGCTTTGTCGGCACGCCGACAAAGCAGAGCACAGAAGACGCTAATCTGACGCGGCAGCTGCCTAAGCTTAAGCTTGTGTCGTTGTTTGCTCTTTCAGAGCCTCCTATATACTCACAAAGCCTGGCAGATCAACACGAGAAGCGGCCGCCGAAATGGAAAAGGTGGAGCGGCAAACACAGGATGAGACGAGAGCCCCGTGACTGGTGCCCCGCTGCGGCGAGACGCCGAACACACCTCTCCCGAGCGAACAAGTGTGTTTCGGGTCCTCGCCGCTCCAAAAGCTGTGCGCCAACGTCCAGGTTCCCCGAGAAATGGTTCTTTGATGCTCTCCGCTATCAGATCCTCGCGCTCCCAATCTGCGACCGAGCACTTTATGGCTCCGTCGTCGAACTGCCAGGCTTTGTGAGTATAGAGGAGGCTATAGCTCTTTATAACGCCTGAAATTAGAACTGAATCGAATGCAGCTTCGCATAAGCACATCGGAGTTAACTTGACTATGTCTATTGACAATAAAAGTAACGTTATGAGCTTTATTTTGCTTAGTAGTCATTTTGGGAAAAAACGTCAACACAGTCGGATTGTGCAGTTTTGTGCATGTAGTGCGCATCGTATGGAAATGCAGAAGGTGCGCTGCTTTCTTGGGCTAAGATGCGATAGATTCATTTGGTGAAACTGCCTCAGCAACAAAGAACCAACGCAATGCTCGTACGTTGGAAACAAGAACCGCTGAAATCTCACAGCTGCGTTTGCCCCAAACGCACGTCACAGGAATGAGATTGAAAGAACACAAGAAACATCTGGTGGACATCAGCGAGGGGGCGTAACAGCGTTTACAAAGCTATACGTGCTTACGCCTAGCAACTCCAACGAAACAATCGGCATAACAACATATACGATTAATTCAGCGCATCACACAAGACTACCAAGAGATTCCCACTTCATCACAAGACCGCATTATGATATTAATCGCATTTTGTTGCTTCTGCGATTATACATTCATCGTGAAGTGCGTCGGTTTATCAGATACCTTTGCCGCACGAATCAAAGGTAGAGAAATGGCTTCCAAAACAAACGTGAGCCGCTTTCGATAGGCGTCTTCTCTCGGCGGGTCAAGGCGGATGAACGTCACCCTTCCGCCAATAGGACTATTTGACTCAACAAGCACCGAGTTTGAGGACGGAGCGCCAGAGTTTGGCTCGAATCACGAGCTTTGGAAGTGCCTGTAGCCCGTTAAGTGGAAGGCATGTCTGGATCATGGCTCCCAGTCGTTCCTTAACGATCAGATTGATAACGTGTGTAATGTTCGTCCCACCTCGCCATTAACAACAGCGGACTGAAATAACCTACCTAACAGCATTGTGACCTTGACCGATTATACCCCATTTATTTCACAACTAACCACCCATTGGAGCTTGCTCTAATAACAAACACTTAATTCGTATGAATATTTTATTTATGGAGTTTTTGGTGTGACAACTCAGTTTTTCAATTTGTTTGAGTGTGCATCTTGTGGTTTCCTTTATTATTGTATAATAACGCTTAGCAGCATCCCCCTCCGCTTGTGTAATGCCATGTAAGGGCCATGAAGGAAAGCATCTCATTGGTGGTTCATTGTATGGCGAGAAATCTCTCCCTCTCTTCTCGTGCTCTTCTTTTCGCGCGCACAAACACACGGACGTGCTCACGAATGAACCGACGCAGCCCCGCGCACACCCACGCATGCTGATGCTTGTAGCCACCCTGACTCCTTGCAGATTTGTTGGGGGAGGGGATTGTAAAATCAATTTCTCACTGTTGTTTTCAGTCACCTTAGAGTCCAAGAAACGAGCTGGGAATGCACCCCAAAGCGAAGCGAAAAGATTGATCGAGTTCTACTGCGCTTCTCCGGATCGCTGGAATTGCTCAAGTGCGCCGCTCGCCGAGATGATGCAGAGAAGCGCGAACGAGAAAACCAGGCGTGCCCTACCGGGCTTCCTTCCCCGTGAACCATGGCCGGTAACAATTTCCCGCATCCCAAGTTCGAGATGAACCTTTGTACGCCTCTCCTCCCCTCCACCCTTTTTTTTCTTTGAGAGGAACTGGTGCCTGGTGTCAAAGCTTACGGTGCGATCAAGAAAACCCAACTAGGGAACTCAAGCAACTGTGTCTACTATTATTAATTTTTTTTACTTCTTTCGTTCACTGCACACGAAGTGAATGGTGTTCCTGGGGATGCTACCTCAAAGAGAACGGGCTCCACTCGTGTTAGGAAGAGCTTCATTTTTTATTGTTCCCTTTAAAGAGGACAAACAGAAGCCCTTGCGTTGGAGGAAGAAGGCGGCATAGGCGCAGTTACTATCGATCAATACTTTACCCCGTGATCAATGATTCCGCTTGTTTCGTTTCCTCCTCTTTATGTTTTTTTTATTAGGACTTTAATTCCGGGAGACGGAATTCATTGTGGTTTTTTGATTCCTCCTATTTCTCTCTAAGGTCATTCGGCGCGGAATGTTCGTTGTTTGGTGGAAAGGGGGGGGGGGGGGGGCGTTCGTTTTAGGGTATCTTCTTCGCGGTGGATACAGTGTGCTGGTCGAATGCCGGAGAGGAAAAAAAAAACAATCAGTGACGATTTCGATTTCAGGCTTTCAAAACGTGGCGAAGATAGCGTACGACGGTCATTTATGTGCGTTTCAATCCCTTCTGGCGCGGTATAGGGATGGAAGCATATACATTGCGGCGAAAATCGACAAAGTAATAGCGATTTTTTTTCCACGTCGCCTCGGGAATTAAGTGAGCCGTGTCCGGGATCTTCTCCGATGTAGGATTTTGCTCTGGTGGCAGGTATCATAAGGGTAGTAAAAATGAAAAAAAAAGACTAACATTATTTCATCTCAATAGCTGTCCGACCCCGGATAGAGGTCACTGGCGCACCCGCCACCACGAGAATTTCGTTTGTTCTGGTTGTTGTTTGTTCTCGTGGGTGTGTTGCTGTTTTATGCGGATTTTCCTTAATTTTGCGAAACAAATGTGTATGTTCTAGAACACGCCAGACATGGGAGGTGATCCGTTACGAGTAACTGATTACTTGTAATTAGTTACTTCTTCAAGTAATTTTGGAATTGCCACGTTCCTTTCTTGCGGCAGTAATGTGTAAAGTAATTGCGGTACAAAATAATGGTAACTGATTACTTTAATTACTCGTTACTTGAAAACATATGAACGTCATACGAAAACTGGAGCAATATAAGCCTACGACCACCCACACGACCCAATCTCAAAAACAAGCACTCGCGCCCATGCATTTTATCATTTATAGAGCGCTCTACTGGATTCGGAGAGGTCCCTGGTTCGATACCAGGACCAGGCGGACTTTTGCGGTCACTTTCCAGACACCTAGCTGTGTTTGAGATTTGTTATTATCCTTTGTCCCCCTTGTTCCCCTTCTCCAGGGATTATAATCGTTAGTCTTATCCAGCTCGCTGCAGCTTTGCATTGGTTGCATTAGCACCATTACTATACTCCGTTCATCCATAAGCTGACAGAGTGTCAAAGCTACAGGTACGAGACCGCAGCTTTGAGAAGTGGCGCTCACGCTTGAAAGGCCCGTTTCAAAAGGGAGCTTTCGTGGATCGGTTTCTTACCTCCGAATCACCTAGGGGAGGTAAACGCCGCTACTTAGCATGTGCGCCGCTAGCATTGTTTGCAGAATTTCAGAATTCCAGATATTATATCCGGTCGCCGTAAGCTAGCGCGATGGCAGGTGAACTAGTGCACCTACATTCTTTTTTTTTGTAATACAGTAATTTATTTTAAGGACTACCATAATGCCGGCGTATGAGAAATTGAAAGTAGTGTTGCAGAACATGTTTAAAACATAAAATTGTTTCCATTGATTTCTGAATAAGTGTACGGGAAAAGTAACATAAAAAGCAATTAGAAACTTAATGAGTAAAGTAACACGTAACTTTTCAGCGAAAGTAATTTTAATGGTAATCTATTACATTTGAGGCTCGCTCATTTGTAATTGTAATGCATTACATTTTTCAAAGAACGGGCACAAGCCTGAACACAACCAAGCCAAGTTCGGGACTACAAAGTGGTTTAGAGTCCTAATTGCAAAATCTTTTAAGGACACCTTATGATGCATCAGGGGTCTATGTTCGACAAATGTTTTGTTTCTCCTAAAAACAAACGGAAGGGACGATATCACGTCTGATTGGTTAGAAGCTGAAATGACGAAGGTTCCTTCTTTCGTCATTTGAGCCTCTAGCCAATCAGGCGCGATATCGTCACTTCCGTCTCTTCTGTTTCTTTTTAGGATAAACGAAACATTTGTGGAACATAGCCCCCCCCCCCCTGGTCACATTTGCCGTTAATAGAGGCTAGCTTTGGCGGCGAAATGTCTAATCTGATCTACACAGAGAGAATTACCATCGTCTACTGCTGTGACTGTTGTCACTGATTTTAACAAGGTAAACGAATGAGGAGACTGATATATGAATGCACAACAAAAGAGCAGGCCGATAACCTGAATATTGGTGTCCTTAATTGCGAAAAGCAGACGACCTCGCAAATCTACTGCCACGGCTCGCCTGAGCCAATAAAGATTATTATTATTATTATTATTAGTGTTTGATTTTCGTGGACACAAATATTTTGCTAAATATTCGGGCTAGAAATATGTTCCATTACAAAAGCCAAGATTAGTAAACACGCGATCTGCTTAAGGTTACACATGATTCCACCCGGAGACGACGGACGTCAATTGTCGCTTGTCCCCTTTTCGTCAGTCGTCTCCGGTTAGAATCATGGTCTTATATCTGCACGCAGAGGATTTTAAAAAAGTATTTTGTTTCGGTTTCTTTCAAGGAATTAAGGTTTTGATAAATATTACAGCGAAGGGCTGTATATGACTCGTTATTTGGTTTTTTTTAGTGTCCGTCAACAGAACGCTAGTCGTCAGAATAAGTGACAGAAAATCTTCGCGCGCGCCTTATCAGCGTCCGCGCGCGCCTTATCATTTATCATGTGGTTTCGACACTTATTTCAATAAGAAAACCACGAAACAAGTGTCAAGACCACATGTAGATGATAAGGCGCGCGCAAACGATGCGAAGCAGGTAGAGCTCCCCGCATCCCTTTCTCGGTAAAGATAGCGGTTGCATAAGCTGCCACGGCAACGCCCGCGTACGAAGTCTTTCATATATAATAACGTTTGGGTACAGCGCATTTACTTTTCTTTCGTCACTCACTTGGCATACTGTAAAACCCTTAATCTGGGCGAGCCTTTTATTTTCCCGAATTTCGGGATTTGAAACATTTGCGACATTTAAGGGCAGGTGAACATTTTGGGCCTTAAGAATTTAATTGCCGGCGCCTGGAATTCGCGAAATTTAATGGCAGCAATTATATATCCTGTGTGACCGATTCGCGAAGAGTCGGGCCCATGAAAATAAAGGGTTTTACAGTAGACCATTTTGATGTTTACAAACATGAACTGCCGCTTGCGTCCCAAGCGACTCCCGGCCGCGCCGTCTTTACAAGCCTGTTGAGCTTGCGTATGTCACCAGTACTAGAAGGCATAAATACTACACGGACACCAAATTTGGAGATTTAACGAAGGCCTTCGGCTGTACAATATTACGTCTTGGGGGAGGTAAGCTGGTTTGCAGGAATACTCCAAACATTTTACCAGTTCGTGCACTCCTTCGTTCTTTTGGCGTTTACTTGGAGAATTGGTCGTTAAACGTTTAATCTACATTTAAAGCAGCGGTGTTCAGGAGGCCTCTGTTTGTTCTTTTTATAAACCGGAAGTTCTCTGGGACATCACAAAGACTGGAGCACCACCTGGTGGCGTTTGCCAGAAAAAGGGCCTATAGTGCAGAGGGCAATCGTTTCAGGTGATACCACAGCATCGCTGTACAACCACCTTCACTGCGTGGATGGGAGTCCCAACCTTTTTCCATAGTCCATCTTATGCCGGGTAGAACGTTTCTTTAACGATGAGCTGTGCTATAGTACTCCTTAACAGTATTCAACAATGCTGGTCTTACGAAATAAACTATTTTAATACGAACATTTGCTTCCAACGAACTCACGTTATTAGTGACAGGTTCGTCAATTAAAGTCTGACATCTGTGTATCACAAATTTTTCCAGATGAGAAAGACACTCAAGGAGAGGCAGAGAACTGACTTCTAGGCAAAGTTTGCCACAAGTCCAGTGCCAGACACCATTGTGAACTTGTACAGACCAGTATTGAACAAAATACTTCTTAAAAGTATTTAAGATAAGTTACAAAACACCTGCCTCATTATGTACTAATAGTACTACTCAAGTTACCTTTACTGCATTGTATTTTTTGTAGAGTAAAAATACTTAGAAATATTGTTCAATTACTTTCAAATATACTTTCTCATTGCGCGATTTGTATAGACTTCAATCACACCAAAATAATTTGCAGTCAACAGAAGCAAACAAAATCGCAATGGTATTTTGTGCAGTCCCAATAAACAAAGAAGTATCTCTCGTGCATCTTACAAGATGATAAATATATTTTCAATCAATATTTTCAATACGGGGAAAAGCCAGTTTTGAGCTTGTTGTATAATGCGTACCTTGAACGCAACGATTAACTTAGCATTATAGTACTATATCCGGGCTTCACGTTGAACAACTTTTTAATACACAAAAAAATTAAATGAATAACACTGCACCGTGCGCGCCTTCCTTCTCAGGTTACCCGAAGCGCTGAATGACAGATGACTACATATAAGAAAAAAACAAAACAAAAACAGAAAGGCACAAGCGGGAACAAAAGGAGGAATCTTTCTTGCCGTTGTCTCTTTTTCTTTTTTTTCTATTATACTCTAGAGGCGCGTTCAGAAGGGCACATAACTTTGGAAAAACACTTTGTTTGCATTTTGAGAGCTCATACTGCTCTTAGCTTGTTTCCTGCCTTATTTAAGTATTTGTCCTTATGACTCAGGGTCGGGTTATGACCCGTCCCCAGAAGCTGTGTTACAGAGATTGGTGAGAGGGGAATTGTTGCCGTAGCGGAGAAAAGCACCAAATATATAAAAATAAAACACTTGGGAAACATATTGAGTTTTCATCTTGTGTCCACTCCCCATTTCATTATCTTTGTTTTTCTGCTGGCATTTGTGTATACAGTTTTGGTTCTGACTTATTTTCTGTTTTGTGTTCGGTCGTGTCCACTTCAAGTTTACAATCGTTTCTACTTTGAGCTGGGGTGTACAGGTTCCTATTCCGGTAAAATATTCCCGCAAGAAGTTTTTCTTTCAAAGATTGAAAACATGTATATGAAATAATCAGTACACGATACTGAGAAATTCAATTAA
This sequence comes from Ixodes ricinus, assembly GCA_037355805.1. Classification (NCBI taxonomy): domain Eukaryota; kingdom Metazoa; phylum Arthropoda; class Arachnida; order Ixodida; family Ixodidae; genus Ixodes; species Ixodes ricinus. The sequence goes on from JAZHYW010041687.1 coordinate 70,894, forward strand.
GGTAAAGTACTAAAAACTCGCAATCAAATGTATTTTCAAGATACCTAATTACTGCCAAATTAATTGAAATACAGTGTTTTGAGTAAGATATTTGAGATAGGCGCAGGTCTGTTACAGATACACCTTTATTTGTGGGAACGGTCGCGCTTTGTACATTACGTCGTCGCCAGCCTCTTCAAGTAAATTCCATTTCAGCATCGATAACGCTGAACTTAGGTGGTTTTCATGGAGACGGGTGCCTTTCGGCATCCCATAACGCGGGCCTTAGGCACTTTCAAGCTTTCTGGGGCAGTTTTTTGTCACCCCAGGGGTCAAAACCTTTGCGTTGAAATAATTGAGCTAACTTCATTCAATTTTATATCATAAGAAAATTATTAAATGGGTTAGGACACGCAAAAATAAATTCTGAGATAACTATACTGCTTGGAGCCATCATATGTTCTGTAGTTTTGCTCAATTTGTTTTGCAAATGACGGGAAAGTTTCGTGGATATATCAATTTATAAGCGAACACTCGGAAGTCGGATCCGTGTCCCATTCGGTAAGGCCGCCATGTTTGGTGGGTTGGTGACTTACGTCGCCCAACGCGCGGCGGCCCCTAACATACAGTGGCTGATATGACCCTCTAGGCAACTCGCGCTTCATCTTCCTCGTTTCCCTTCCGCATTTCGAGCACGCGCTTTCGAGGCGATGGCGTCTATGGCATCGTTCTTTTTCGGAGTCTTCTACACTGATCGCACTGATCGCAACAGCGATGAGAGTGATGGTTATCAAAAGATGTTGGGAGCTGGACATTTTGTCTTCGACCCACTGGTGGTCTCATGCGACGATGACGATATTGTCACGGACGAAGCCGTCGTTGTCCGCGACCCTCTCGCATGTAAGAGTACTCGGCCGTGAATTGAATAGCACAGAAAACGATCACGTCCGACGTAGCCCAGCCATCGCACTCGACATTACATTTCCACGCCTCCCTTCGCGTAGTATTCTTCGGCACCGGAACTGCGAAACCGGTTGCTGTTTCTCCTGCACATTCCGTCATCCCACGGCCCAACAGACTTGGGGTGAGATTTGAACCTGATTACGCTACGCACGTGTTCTTTTGACACCCAGAGCATATGATCGGAGAGGAAACCGGCGAGCCGAGGCCGAACGACCAAGGGGAGCTTAGCGAGCAATCTGGCGCCAGTGCACGCCGGGCGGAAGGTCAAAGCAGACTTGTGCCTATCTTAAATACTTTACTTATGATACTGTATTTCAAATACTTTTAGTAGTATCTTGGTATCTCGCAAATACATTTAGACTTGAGTATTCACTACACTATCTTTATTATATTTCTCACTTTATTGTTCTCAGTATCTCAAATATATTTTGCAACCTTGGAACAAAACTACGCCAGAATAATATACGGAACTAGGGAACGTAAGATTTCAGGGCAAAGCTGAATCGATTGCAAACTTGATGTCAAGCGACCAAACACAAAACAGAAAACAAGGCACGAGAAAAACGCAGTCTCCACATGCCAACAAAAGACCACATGGATAGCCCCAAGTGCACCCGCCTCTGTGTGTCCTCTCGCACGCCTTATTTTGTTTCAAGCTGCCTTTGAATGACACGTCACACTTGGAGCTAGCAAAGTGCTGGTGACATCATCCGGATTTTACATTCAGACCTCACCTTGGGTCTGGAGTTATAGAGTAGTTTCTTCAGCAGAGAATCTTGACGTCAACGATCGGTACGATCACAATTAACCATTTTCGGAAATCACAGCTTCAGGAGATTCCAGTGTGAAAATGCGCGAACACGTTTTCATGCGGACAGAGGCACTCCGTCGGCCAAAGAATGTTGACTTGATTGAGCTGCAGTGACCCAGGTCGGGCTTCACCAATGCTCCTCGTGTGTCCATTGTGGCTTATCTTCGGTTCCGAAGCTCCTTCAAAAGCGTTTATCTCATCCCCCTTCCAAATGTTTGCATTCTTTCGTCCTCCAAGTCTTTGAAAAACGTTTTCCACCAAGTGGAGGCATTTATAAAGTAGGGGAACCTGATTCTGGAATCTTGACCATATTGACCTCAGTGCATCAAGAATGGTTTGAACTGGTGTAAAAGGGGGGGGGGCAGGGGAAGGGGTTTAGAACCGGTTTTGTGGACACTCTCCGCTGTATCTTGTGTTTCCCTCTCGAGCTTTCTATTATTTTCTTTTTTACAGTTTCAAGGTACAGGTGCTTCTCCCTTTTCTGACTGGCCGGGGGGGGGGGGGACAAATTACTAATCTTGGTTGTTAACCGGCGACAGAGGCTGATGTACTCGAGTAGATATTTTTCCTGAACTTGCACGTGTGTCGTTCACTCGCGTACTAATCATCAATTCTGGCTGCCTGATGAACTTGTAGTTTGGCTGTTATGTGTATGCTTTGCCGGACTGCATGTAAAGTTACCCGAGTCGAGACGAGGCGTATTACGAACTTATAGCAGAATACGTCATGAGCCGAACCTACCATCAAACTAAAGCACGGCAGATGTAATGTCTACAACAAATGAGTCCCGCTTGTTCCTAAAATAATTAGGCACGAATTATGTACCATATCCCGAATTATTTCAGAGTAGACCTAAATTGCAACAGCCAAAACGCTCCTTAAAGGTTATAAAGATCACAGCAAAATGTGATCTTCAGAGAAGTCAGCACAAAAAGAGCACCCCTTTCTGACTTTTTGTTCTTATATTAACAGCTTGCAAAACGTTCCAAGTATCTTCAAATGTAATTCAATTACTTTATCAAAGTATTTTTACTCTACTCAAGATTGTTTGCGCTCAAAGAAACTTCATTACTCTTCTAAATACATTTTCAAATAGGTATGATATATGATCTTAAATGCTTTAGTTGAGTATTCGGCACAACACTGGGTCAAAGTGCAAGGGGTTGACGCGAGAGCGAGAGTAGATTTGCAGTAGCCGAGTAATGCGAGAGGGTCCGATCGTAGCGTGACGAGCTTGGGCAAGTATGAGGGTGCCTAGAATGAAAGAGCGTTCAATTACGCATTATGTTCATGTCATTTATGGGCACCATGGTGTGACTAACGTGGAAAATGTCAATTGGGCTGTGTTCCAAATCTTACCCAAATGAATCCGAGTTACTCCAGCAGGTCGTGTCACGTGACAACCAAGATAGAACGACGCTTGACGCGGGTAAGTTTTCGAACGCCAATGTAAAAAAATCTTTACTCTGAAGTAAGATTGAGTAAATTTTGGAAGACAGCCCTGGTGACCAGATGCAAATGATGAAAATTCGTAAATATATTTTTTGCCATTACTAAAGTTTCAACAATCGCGGAACTGTTTGTATATACTAATGAACCTATGAGCATTTTAATTACAGGATATGTCACGAAACCGGGTGGTGCCGGATGGCGGTTTCTTCAGTCGTGCACAGACCGTCGGGACCTGAACACACCTGCCAAGCGGAAGCTAGGAGGGCCCTCCGGCAACCGGTTTTTGTGAAGCCGTATTTCATCGGAAGTGGGCCGAGAGGAAAACAACCGGGGCGCGTCTGGAATCGGGGAAGAGAGCGGGGGACGCTGCCTTCCCGGCGCTGGCAAGAAACCACTGGACTGGGAGAGGAGGAGAGGCACGGGCCGAGACAGGCACAGGAAAGAGGTTGGAGACCAGTCGACCGGGGAAGTTTGAATGAGGAACATCGAGAGAGATTTGAGTAACTGAGATTGAGTCGAAGGAGCGGTGGAGATTGAGAGAAAGAAAGATATATATATAGATAGATAGATATCTGCAGCGATCGCCAAGCTCTATACTCCGTTTCACTTTATGTTGTACCGCAAAGAAGGCTAGAAGCGCGAGCTCATAGCGTTGGGAGCTGCTCTTAACGCACGAGAGCTTGTGCCGCCGAGATGTTCCCTAGAGCAAGGAGCTCGGGCTTGTAGCCTTTCCTGCGGTACATCATAAGGTGAAACAGAGTGAGAATGAACTGTATTTTTGGCTATATGTAAATATTGTGAAAATACACCGTATATTAAACCAGTTTTATACTCAAAGTGTCACCGTCTTTGGATCACCAACGAAAACGAGGAGCAACGTGAGCAAAAGAGGTATCTCCGGCATCATCCACTGCAGCGTACCAGTGGCTGTCAACGATCGTATCATGATACTACCCGTTTAATTTCTGTGTCCTGAACCCTTTCGAGAACTCAAATGACTACAGAAATGGGACTCACAGGTTGTACAGTTATTTTAAATCAATAAATAATCGAATTAAGCGAATATTTTACAGCAGAAACGATAAAAAACATATAATACATTTAGGTGTAGTACCATGATCCAACACAATGTCGGGTACTGCTGTTATCACCGTTCCTAGGGTCAGATAAAATGCAAGTAAAACGTTTTTTATCTATGTTCACGAGTTCACCCCATATAATCAAAAGAAACTGATTTTAATTTGTTATGAAGGTAGAGCATGACGCTTTCATTAAACAGAGTTCCTCCTTACACTAAATATTTTGCTCCCTTCCTTAAATCCTGAATGTGCGATCATAAGCATCGGTACATTGTGCTGCTTATTTCAAATATTCCGCCAATATCACTACTGAGCAAACCTGAGTTGTCATATGGAATATGCCTCTCAATCGCTACATATTATATGTTCGTCAGTAATAACGCTCATTTCTGCGTCTTCTTAAAGGGGTACAGAATCGAAACTTGAGATATCCCCGCAACACTTCGGAACGAGTGAGATACGATTTATGATATCCATAAATGATAATCACAAGCTCGCATTTTCGGCGGATGGCTATATTTTCTTTCCAACCGACGGATTCAGGCGGGTGCATCAAAATCAGCCATCGAAGCGGCGCGATGCGTCTCGGGATATTTGGACGTGACGTCATGCCAGCAACGTCACCGGCCCACAAACGGCCAAGGGTACCCTTATTGCGGTCATCCTCACTAGGTGGCACCAGCTTTATACTCAAGGCGTTACAATCCCCACAAGGTGGAATTCCCGAGTTATGGTCTACTGAAATTGAGAGATGTGTCAAGCACTGATCGTTCCCGGGCACCTCCATCAACACGCCGCGCCGTGGCGCTGCTAGTGATGGGCCCGTGACGTCAGACATTGCAAGAAAGCTCGGCCTCTTAAACACCAGGTGGCATTGGGAAATCGTTTTATTAGTTTTAAAATTGCCTTTCTTGCGTTTACGGACGAAAGACTAGTGTTTGTGAGCTGCTGTCATAAAAGAGGCCCCGTCTGCAAAATTAAATAGGCACTAAAATTTCGCTTCCGTACCCCTTTAAGCTTCCTTAAACATATCGGGTATGCCCACGGTGAATACAGTCAAAACGTGTTGCAAAAATTACCGCAGACGTTGTGCACTTATCGCATGCTATCACATAGTAAAGTGACGCATTTGACGACAGTTTACAGAATACAGAAAGAAACGCTGCGAAACACGACGGAAAGCACGAATACAACGCTTTCAGCAAGGCGCGGAGGGGAGATGGGAGCAACGAGTTTTAGTGTTTGAAGCCTCCCTATGGCAGTCGTGTCACGTGATTCTAAGATAGCAGCGCCTATACGGCGAAGGGTGAAAAGGCCTTTATTTGTGACGCGCGTCAGTGTCCTTCGTTTTATTGTTGCGTTTTTTATTGAGTGGGAAGAACCACCATTGATGGCCGTTAGAAAGTTGCCTTTGTTTATGTTGAACAATTTCGCAAGTCCGATACAACAGCTAACCTGGGTAGGTACTTGGACGGCCGACGACAGAGGAAGGCGGTTAATGGGGATACGATGGAACCCATGGGAACAAGAACAAGAGTGACGCAGCGCTCTGTTGACGTAGCCGAAAGCTGCGTCAGCGTTTGACGGGGGATCGGCTTCCCATGTTGCTCGAGGCTCTCTTGTGTGGTCACTCCGGCTTGCGAGAAACACTGACGCATGCAGCGCGCACCTGTTTAGCCCCTGCTCAGTGAAAAGGCCGATGCAGGTCAATCTCGCATTCACTGATTACTGCTTTCGAGAGATCCGCCCTGTCGTGTCCCGCCAATGTCACTCAGTTTATTGTCAACATTTTTCTTTATGTTCTATTGAGCTCTAATGAGGACGATGACGCAAAGAATCCAGTTGACATGCATTAAGTTAAGTAAACACCGATCTCTAGGGAAATATATTTGGAGAGAGTGCCCTTTTTCGTTCAATCTCCTAGCCAATAGAGCCTGTTCGAGTCCTGAAGATTTATCAGAGTAAATCAGTTTTTTCTCCAGACGTCCTCACCGCAGCGGACGAGATTCATGTCTGCGCATGGACGTCTCCTGCAACGGACTTCCCAAGCTCGACAACACACGCCCTTCTATTTGTTTCCGTTCCGTCCAACTAGATTCAAAGACGCAAAATAAAATAAAGACAGAAAGCAAACAATCAATCCCGGATGCGACCCATTTCCTTCTGAAGATGCGGCGTGGCGCACTTACGACTGTATACTCGCACTCTGGTAATTGAAGCGCACTAACGTGGGGCCCTGCCACATAAGCCACGAGCAAAGAAAAGCAACAAAGAAACATAAAGCTAGAAAAAACAAGGCGACTGCTTTTGTTGTGTCTATTGAAAAGAAATGGCGTTATCCCTCCCAAGAGGCGACGCTCATTGAACCGCGCGAAGCCACAAAAGAGATATCATCTCTCCGAAACGAAGCAGCAAAAACCGCGTCTCAATTTAGCCCGAGGTCTCATCCGCCCAACTCAGCGGGGAGCCGTGGGCCTGGTCTGTGGTCGCGTTATTTCTCGTTCTTTCGGAGGAGGGGTATGCACGACTGCGTCAATAGTATTGACTATAATAGGAACCAGAACTATATATCGGCGACTTCGAGCAGACTCGTATCGTGGCCCCTATTTACAGGAATTTTCGATCGAATCAACCGCCCGTCTATCCTAATCGCGCCACGCGGGTTGTCAGATTTTTGATGACAAGGCAACGGCGAGGTCGGCCCTTCGTCGGCTCCAGGCCGGGCTAGATTGCGGCGGCCGTTTTGGAAATACTCCGAGGCGTGGGGACTAAAATGCACGTATGTAAGCGTATATGTCACTTGGGGTTTTCATAAAAAGGGCAAAGAGATTCCTTCTTCCTCTTGCAATGGACATAACTCGGCCTACGCGCTAAGGAGTCTTGGAAAACCCAAATTCACAGTCATGCGCGGCTCATCTGGCAGTTGAAAACGCGACCGAACTGCGCAAAAACTAAAAAACGTTTTGTTCAAAAAGCTTTCGAAAATTTATAAAATATGTTTTTACGGCAAGACAAGGGAAGAAACCATCTGCCTTGGCGGACGTCAAGGTTTGCGAAAAATATACTAATATTTAGTAAAATAATTAACAAAATTTACTAGTTAATTGTTTTAACTGAAAATAAACGAATGGTTCCACTGACAAACTGGCTAGGCTTCATCGAAAACAACAAAATCAAATCTTTTTACAAAGGTATAAGGCAGGGGCAGCATTTTCCGGAGTTCCGTGAACTCTCAATGTGAAGCGTTTCTCTACTCCTATAGTTATGTGCAGTGCAGGCGAGGGCAACGCCAGCCGCAGAAAAAAGGCCGAGCGTTAGGAACGCGGAAGAGGGGACGGAATCAATAGAGTGCGACGGGAGCAAAGGAGACCACTCGGAGCATTAAAGAGGAGAGGACTTTGCTCTCCTCCTCCCCGGCCTTCCTAATGCTTGCTCATTCTCCCTTCGCCTGTACTGCACGCAACAAGTGACAAGAAGTGTAGGTATCGGCTCCTTATCGGAGCGCATCTCAGCGCCCGCGGTCCTGCTCCCCAGTGGCTGAGGGAGGCGGGGTGGTGCCTCGCGCCGCGCACAACGGGGAGCAGGACCGCGGGCACTAAAGGCCCGTTTACACACTTGCGACTCCTTAGAACCTCTTAAATCTCTTAGGACGAGAGAACACGCTGGCGCCATTTACGTGATTACTCTGGAACTGCATTTCCCAAAAGCGAAGATTTTGCGGGATTCCCGAGGTCAAATGGGCGTACTACGTATGAGAAATGGTCGTCTATAACGTTGACAAAAGTTTTTGGAGCCAAGAAAGAAAGGATAATGCGTGAGATAAATAGAAAATATACGAGACCGCCAGGTTTCCACTGCTACCCGATAGATGGCGCCAATGTGTCCTCTCGTTGTTAAAGATTTTAAGAGGTTCCAAGACACTCGGTCTTAAGAAGTCGCAAATGTGTGAACGGGCCTTGAGATGCGCTCCGATAGGAAACGGAAGCCTACAAACACGTCCAAACTGAGCGTTTTATTTTTTTTCAGAACGCCGTAAAATGCTGCCCCTGCCTTGTATTTTTCTAAATAGGGTTGACATTGTAGTTTTTGACGATGAATTGCAAGTTTCACAGGGGAACGGTTAGTTTATTTTTACTAATCAGGAAATAATTTACAACATTTATTTATATATACATATATATATATTGTTAAGAAGAAAACAACGATGACCGTCTTTATCGGGCCGCTGGCGGTGGGGCTCACTCCAGCGCGAGCTGGAGCGGGCAGTTCGATTAAAAGATCGAGGCTGAAACGGACCGCTCTTGTCCTTGCTCTTGATTTCCATCGTAACATCGTGGTGGAGGTACGGCTCTTTCTTCTTCACCTCTCGGCACGCTAATCACCACGCTTCTCCGAAGCCACCAACGGCCCCCTGCGCTGGCCATGTCACAAGGTGAAGCGGCAGGCACTCCGGCGCTCCGCCATGGCTCAGTGCCCTATCGCCAACGGGACCCTCCGACGTTCGCCGGCTTTGGCACCGACGACGTTGACGACTGGCTGCGAAGCTTCGAACGAGTAGGCACCCACAACGCATGGGACGACACTCTGAAGCTCGCAAACGTGGTATTTTATCTACGAGACACAGCTAAAGTGTGGTTCGATAACCATGAAGACAAAATATCCTCATGGAATGCCATCAAAGCGAACCTGTCGGGTGTTTTCGGATGTCCCGTCAGCCGCAAAGAAGATGCAACGCATAGACTTGCTACAAGAGCCCAGACTGCGGGCGAGTCGATTACTTCTTACACCGAAGACATCCTCGCGCTGTGCAAACGCGTTAAGCAGCCATGCCCGAATCAGAAAAGGTCGGCCATATAATGAAAGGAATCGCCGAGGACGCTTTCACAATGCTGACGTCACGAAACCCACGTACTGTGAAGGAAATCCAGGAAGACTGTCAGCGCTGGGAAGGGCTTCGAAATAGGCGCATATCTCGCCCTGAGGCCGTCCACCGACTTCAGATTTGTGTACCGTCCTCCGGAGTTCCTTCCACTGGGGACCTTACTACCACCATTCGAAAAATAATCAAGGAGGAGCTTGGCTTGCTATTTCCGCGAGGTTGCCACCATTAACAAGGCGACTCATCAAGCCCCACGCCAGATGATCTGCGAGCTCTCATTCGCACCGAGCTGGCGCAATCAGCGGCTCCACAAGCTCAGACGGTATGTGCTATGACCTCGGCACCATGTTATACCTTCGAGCGAGAACAGATTCCACAACAGTCAAGATGCTTTCAGAACTCGGGACTACAACGCCCATGGTCACAGCCCTACTACCCGGTTATCCGTCGTCCTACCTGCTTTTATTGCGGGATAGCTGGCCATATTGCCCGTTTCTGTCGCCGCCGCATAACGGATATTTCAAAAATGACTCCTGATTTCCGCCCGCCCACCTTCTATGGCACGAACCAACCGCCCTCTTACAACGAGTACGACGATGACCGCCCACACAGGTAACAACGGCGATCGGTATAACCCTCCAATAGCAATGCTCGGGACCGAAGCCCTTCTCCCGGATACCGACGCCGCTCTCCTCTACGCACTGACCAGACATTCCCCAAGTCGTTCGTCGATGGGGAAAACTAGTAGAGGCAGCGAAAGGGGGTCCAGCTGCTTCTGTTTTTCCTCGACATCCCCCACCGACTACGCCGCCATTCAACTTATTAGACGTTTTTACTAAAAAGCCTCTGACACGCCAAAAAAAAATTGTTTTTCATGGCAGGCGCTGAAATGGCATATCAAGACATTACAAAAAAATTGTTTCACTATAGAGTTGCGTAGTTATTTTATAAAAAATAGAAATACGGGGCCCAATTCAAAGTTCCCGCCGTGCACTGTGACGTAATAGTGTACTGCAAGATGTCGGGGTGGTCAGAAGGGAGGCATCGATCTACGTCACTAAAAGTGGGTTCACCGGAAGTCACGCGAGTTTCACTCCTCGTGCTCTCCGTGACCGTGCCTAGATTTTTTTTTTTAATTCTGCTTTTTGTACGAGTGATCGCAGAAAACGATGTTTCAGTTCCACTAGCTCTTTATCGCTGCACCGTTGGTTAGTTTGCGTGCTGTAAAATTTGAGGACGAAGAGTCAGTGGATCGACGTGATGGAGGTCAATGATGAAAGCGTTGCGAGTACAAGCCAGTGTACAAGTGCATGCCGTCAGTCCGATAGTATAGGGCTATACTTAGCGCAAAACAAGCTATCAAGTTTTGAAAAAAAAAAAACATTTTAGAACGCTCGCAGAAATTAGGATTGCTAGCATACGACACGCCCGATCGCACTGCTGAAGGTTCAGACACCGAGGTCGTTGAATCATCGGATACTCTCCAGGCTAAAGATGCCTGCCGTCTAAAGAGTACGAACTGGTTTGTGTACCAAGTACAAGTAAACGTCGAGCACAAAGTACGTATTTTGTCTAGAACATGAGTAGAACTTGTTTACTAGGTGCACAGGCGGCCGATGTGTGTCTCTCGGAAATGCATTCAGTGTGATCTCTTCTTCAGTTGCTGAAATACCGGGACAGTCCTAACACAGCACCTTCTAGGCAAACCAAAGCAAATTGTTGTGTGTATGTTTAAACAGCCGGAAGTTAGTCTGCCTCAGTGGGCGTCTGGTGTCTCAGCTGTAGATGAGCAATTTAGCCAGTGCGGTGCAACCGCTAACCTGGGGTCTTTAACGTGCACCACGCAATAGTGATACACGACCGCACGCCGGTACGATGCTCATCCAGATCGAAATGGGCAGGGGCGGGGATTGAGCCCAGGATGCTGGGTTCTGCAGCGCGAGCTTTCGCTCCACGTGCTCCGAGCTGGTGTGCGCTAGACCATTCGGCCACCGATCCCCCTTCTAGGCAGTGTAGTTGATCATGTCAATTCACTGACTCCGCTTCTTCTACCTTTACAGCAACATTAAGCGATTAAAAGCAAATAAAAGAAATCTTGTCTGCTTGGATTGCTCGTGGAGGTGCGAAGAATAACAAAAATATTTAAAAAAAATATTACACGTGCTCGCGGTAATCACGAGGAGGGTCACAACTCACGTGACTTCCGGCGATGCCTCCCTTCTGACCGCCCAGACACCTTGCGGTACACTGTTAGGTCACAGTGCACGGCGGGAACTTTGAATTGGGCCTCGTATTTCTATTTCTTATAAAAAAAAACTTCACAACTCTATTGGGAAACAATTTTTTTGTAATGTCCTGATATGCCATTTCAACGCCTAGCATAAACTTTTTTTTTGGCGTGTCAGAGGCTTTTTAAGGAGGTAAGATTCAAGGCACTTGTTGACACTGGAGCATCCATTTCAATCATTCGTAAAGATGTAAGCAAAACGTTTAGACTTGTTTGTACTCCTTGGAACGGTGGCACTCTTCGCAGTGGGAATGCAACTTTAATTAATCCTTTTGGTATCGTTTACGTCGAACTCACCATTCAAAATGAACCTCACAGGCATTGCTTTGTTATCCTTCCTAACTGCACCCATGATATCATTTTAGGATGGGACTTCTTAGCCACTCGACGTGCCCTTATAGATTGCGCGACTAAATCCATTTATTTTGGCGATCCAATAGCTTACTCCCAGCCATTTTCTCGTCCCTACGTTAATTTGCGTGCAACGTCTCATACTCGTATTCCACCATTTACAGCAGCACTCATCGAATTACAAGCTAACGTCAATGACTACATTTTTGCTCGAACCAAACAGAGAAGTTTTGTTGCAGAAAGGTCTCGCTTTACCTACCGTACTCGCACAGTTACAAAATAATTAAACCACTGTTTGGTTAGCAAATATTACTGAAATTTGCCATGTTCTACCAGCTGGAACCTGCGTTTCGAGAACATGTTTGAATGATTTCTTATATATCAGCGCTGTCACTGATGAAAAGATGAAGCCTCACTCCTCTCACAGCGATCAGGAAGTGTTAGGTTTACTTCGGAACTGTTAACACTTGTCTTCCACGTCATCAACAGGATGTACTCTATAATATACTATGTTCTTTCGTGAATGTCTTTGATATCAGTTATCCTCACTTGGGTCACACTTCCGTTGTCCCACATACGATCGACACCAGCGATCATAGACCACTACGTAGTCGCACTTATCGTGTCTCTTCCTCTGAACGACTCATTATAAAAGAACACGTAAGCAAGATGTTGCAAGAAAACATAATTGAGGAATCCTCGAGCCCATGGTCTTCGCCTGTAGTGCTCGTCAAGAAAAAGACGGTACATGGCGATTCTGTGTTGATTACAGACGTCTAAACAAAATAACAAAACGAGACGTTTACCCTCTTCCTCGAATAGACGATGCTCTTGATCGATTACATGATGACAACTATTTCTCCTCAATAGACATGCGTACCGAATAATGACAGATCACTGTAGATGAAAAAGACAAAGAAAAATCAGCAGAACCCATCCTTTGGGAATGATTATCTACGTTAATGCGAATAGCATCAAACGGTGCGGAGTTATGCGCGTTCGTCAGGTGGCCGGCACACTCTAGATACGCCAGCCCACTCTTGAGGCGATTCTAAATTTGTTGACACTTTCACAGCCCTGCGCACGATCTCCGCAGCCCAGCACGTGCGTTTGTGTCACTTAGGAAGGCGAGCAAAGCACGCGCCATACGCACAAACACTCAAAATGGTACCGACCAGACTTTCTGGCGTCTCAGCTAGTCTCAACCAACGGGAGAGGGTGAGCACGGCCGCTAGCTCACCCTCTCCCGCGCTCGGGAGAGGGTGATGTAGCGGCCGTGCTCACCCTCACGAGAGAGGAATGAGCCCTCGTGCATGGAACGCGCGCGCACCGGTAGCTGTGACAGCGCTGTAAAGCGCGTCCTATGGTAAAGATATAAACAACCGATTAGAGTGCGTTGAATGACTGCTTTCATAGCTCTGTGGTTAGCGCGTCTGCCTGCTGATCAAAGGGTCAACGGTTCGAATCCCAGCCGGCGCCGGTCTTTTTTATTTATTTATCGACCCGCGGCGTAAGAGGTTAGATAGCCAGATAGATAGATACATAGACGAAAAGTGCGTGAAGTATCCAAAGAATGCTATTCGCATTAAAATGCTATTCGCATTAATATTCGCATTAAAAAACAGCTTTCGTAACTCCCGATGGTCTTTACCAGTTTCGTGTAATGCCCTTTGGCCTGTGCAATGCGCCCGTCACATTTGAGCGGATGATGCACACTTTACTTCGCGGCCTACGCTGGACACCATGTCTATGTTATCTTGACGATGTTGTAGTTATCGCATCTACCTTTAAACAACATCTCTCCCGCCTCACTTTGGTCTTGAAATGCTTCCGTAAAGCAGGTCTACAACGTAACTTAAAGAAATGCGCCTTCGGTAATATGGAAATCCAAATCCTTGGCCATGTAGTTAGCCGTCAGGGAATATCCCCCGATCCAGAAAAGCTTCTGGCTGTCACACATTTTCCTCCTCCTACACATTTAAAAGCTTTGCGCTCTTTCCTTGGTCTGTGTTCTTATTTTCGACGTTTCATTCGCGGCTTTGCTGATTTATCCGAACCGTTGCAGCGCCTCCTCAAAAAGAATGTCCCTTATGTGTGGTCCCAAGACCAAGCGCAGGCGTTTCTTTCCCTCAAAGCGGCACTAACAACACAGCCTGTCCTGGCTCACTTTGACCCGTCTCGTGAGGTTGAAATTCACACCGATGCTAGCGGCTTCGGAGTTGGTGCCATCCTCATTCAAGCCTGTGACTCAAAGAAACACGTTGTTGCGTATGCCAGCCGGTCGCTATCGAAATCTGAAATTAATTACGGAATTACAGAGAAAGAATGTCTCGCCGTAATTTGGGCAATACAAAAGTTTCGGCCATATGTATTTGGGCGACCATTTAAAGTTATCACTGACCACCACGCCTTGTTTTGGCTATCGAATCTAAAGGACCCTTGTGGAAGACTCGGACGCTGGGCGCTAAAGCTTCAGGAGTACGACGTTTCTATATTTTATAAATCTGGCAAAAAATATGATGCCCCAGATTGTTTGTCGAGAAATCCTGTTTCTACGGCACAGGCGACACATCATAATCCACCAATCGCGGCTATCTCCTTGACATCCACATTAGATTTTGCTTCTGAGCAGCGAAGAAATTCCCACTTACAACAGGTCTCCAAATGCCTAAAAAAGGCTCATCTTGCACGCCAAGCACAGCGTTTGAGCAGTCTTTATGCACTGAAAAGAGGCATACTCTATCGTCGTAACTATAACCCCGAACGGCCAGAATTACTTCTCGTTGTTCCCAAACACCTCCGGACGAATATTTTACGCGTTCTACATGATGACCCTATAGCTGGACATATGGGATTTTTTAAGACTTACATGCGCTTTCGAAACACATTTTACTGGAAAGGAATATACCGTGACATTTTTAAGTATGTCACATCCTGCCTACAATGTCAGCAACGTAAAAAACAACCCAATCACCAGCTAGACTCCTGCAACCTCTTACACCACCGCGTTATCAATTCGAACGAGTCGGAATCGATCTCTTGGGACCACTTCCCGCCACTCAAGCTGGTCACCGCTGAATTATTGTGGCGATGGACCATTTATCTCGTTATGCAGAGACTTCCGCTCTCCGCACCGCAGACGCTGAAGATGTTGCTGCATTTCTTTTAAAACAAGTTATTCTCCGCCACGGCTCTTCCAGGCACCTTATCAGTGACCGTGGAACAGTCTTCCTGTCCCGCGTCATTCAGGAGCTTCTACATCTATGCCAAACTATACACAAACCAACCACAGCGTATCATCCCCAGACGAACGGCATGGTTGAACGTTGCAATAGAACAATCGTTGATATGTTGTCTATGTATGTACAGTCAGACCACCAACATTGGGATTCTGTGCTTCCTTTTGTGACCTACGCATATAACACTGGAATCCAAGATACCCAGGCTATTCTCCATTTTTCCTTCTTCACCATCGTTCTCCACGACTTTACTCGACAACCTTCTGCCATATAGTGCTACCGAACGAAAACTCTAACCAACAGTGGCACAACTTGTCTGCCACGCCGAAGAAGCTCGTCAAATAGCACGATTACGCACAGCCTCCACTCAACAGCGTCAACGTCAACGCTATGACCAGAGCCATCGCGCGGTTTCCTACGCTATTGGAGATCCCGTCTGGGTTTGGACACCGACTCGGCACCAAGGCAAGTGTACCAAGCTTCTTCAGCGGTACACCGGGCCCTTCCGCGTCACTCGACGGTTATCAGACCTCCCATATCAAGTGACGCTCCATGAACCAACGGCTGACCTTCGCCGGACTTCCACCGACACCGTACATGTCGCCCGCATGAAACCCTACTTGCAACCCTTCACACCATAACACACCCTACTCTGCAGTTGCGGTTGGGACGACCGCCGCCACACTGGGGGGTAATGTTACGAAGAAGACGACGATGATCGTCTTTATCGGGTCGCTGGCGGTGTGGCTCGCTCCAGCGCGAGCTGGAGCGGGCAGTTCGATTAAAAGATCGTAGCTGAAACGGACCGCTCTTGTCCTTGCTCTTGATTTCCATCGTAACAATATATAAATATAAATATATATATTTTTTTTTCGATTTACGAATTTTAGAAGAGGCCGCGGGGGAAAGCAGTGTTTTTCACATCCGTCGTGGTTCGGATGTTTCACTCTATCTCCCGCCATGAATTTTCAGTCCACATTATATTAAATTTTTTTCAAGCACTCTGTAAGTACAGTTAAAAGGCTCTAATGCCATAAAATAATTTTAGGCGCTTTGCTTTTTTTCTGTAAAAATTTCAAGAATGCCCCCTCGGTTAAATGTTAATTGACTTTGACAATTAAATACTGGCGATCTACTTGGGTTACGTCGATAGTTTTTATGTCTATGGAGAGTCCAAAACACTGCCTTTATATATATTATAAAATAACTCAGCTGTATAATATTTCCTTTGCGGTGCGTTTACGTTAATCTTATGCTAAAACCAAAAAGTACAAATTTTGAAACCGACTTTCTAAAAAAAAAAACATTTTTTTTTATTTTTGTTCATTTTTTGTTAATATGTAGATATGATAGTTGTCTACTCAAAAAGCAAGTCCAGAAAGTGTGTATTTTGTTTGTATGTTCTATATTTAAGCATCAATATCGTTCAAAAACGTGTTTTTACGGCTCGGAATGAACTTGCGATTAGCGCGTCTTCACAAGGTTGCAAATATTTTTCGCCTTTTTTCAACGTTCCCACATAAAAATGAAATACAGTAGTTCCACCCTGTTATATTTATTCATCATTTAAATTTTATTATAGGCGGCAATCTACATTGGAGGAGTTTAAAAGAGAAAGCAACACTTCTTAACAGACCAGCAGGCGACGTAAATTTTTAGTGTCTAGAAATCGGCAGACGTCGTATTGATTCGGAGCCTTCATTGGCCTATATGAACGTCCCGCCCTTTCGGAACCAGCAGACGACCACGACCTTTCGCACTCGTTGTGTTAGATAGGACGGCCCGTGACAGTAAAGCGAGCAGCGCACCCTGTGTCACAAAAAGTGAAATGGTACGAATGTGTCGTTGACGCGGCGAACAGTGACGGCCACCCAGGAGGAGTCAGTCAGTCAGAGTATTGAAGAAGGGAAAGCAAAGGAACTGTTGCCTGGGAGGGTGAAAACACCACGGCCTTACAATATCGACGGTCAACAACAGTTCTGCCGGCCAAAACAACGCCGCGTGCGCGCTAAAACCGGCGGCGCACTACAAAAATCCCGCAGACGAACACACAAAGATGGGCCGGTTTCGTTAGGGATGTGGGGAAATTTTGTAACCAGCCATCCGTGCACGCGTGAAACGATACCGTGTATTTGCCCCAGAGCCGTATATTAGGAGAGTTTGGACAATAGGCGGAGCAAAGGCCGCCGCCAGCGCCGAAGATTCCCCCACGCTTAGAGCGTAAACTAAATTTGTGACACAGCGTCGACCAATCAGGAGACTTCTACTCCATCTCACAAATGTCTGCAGTGAAGACAAAGGCACAGGCGCGTGAGCCTAGCTCAGCGAAACGCTTTTGTTTGCACGAGACCTCGTGCATAGGAGGCACTTTCCAAAGCCACGCGCTCGTGCCCACGCCTTTGTCTGCACTGCTAGAACAGCGTCCTGAGACTGGCTGAAAGAAAGCAGTGCAAAGGGTGGGGTGCGCGAGCGTCTTGAGACGCGGAGTCCCGCTCGGCACGGCTCAAATTATACTTCGTTTCACTTTATCGGCGAGCGAAGCCAAAGCTATGAGGCGCGAGACCAGCGCCTTTGCATTTCTCCCCAGCTCGCGCGCTCGAGCAAAGCCTGAACGCACGGAGCTTCCGTGCTCGCGCTTCCAGTTTTGCCTTCGCTCGCACATAAGGTGAAACGAAGTAAGTCGTGTCACAAATTTAGAGCACACGACCACCGCTAGGGGCTGTTTCGCGGCCTGTGGTTGGCCCCGAGATGCTCGCCTATTCAAACCAATGTATGGCCAAACTCTCTCAATAAACGGCTCTGATTTGCCCAAGCTTCGAGCGCCCTATCCTTGAAACGGCCGTGATCCATCTCTTAAATTAAGCTTGAGGAAGAAAACGTTTTTGTTCTTCCTCAAGTTTAATTATCCCTACCAACCCTATCGTTCTGTCCTGATACGCTCTATCTCTCTCCGCGGAGATGCGATAGCACCGAAGGGTTATCTCTTTTGAAACAGCTAAGCCCGGAGACTAACTTTAAAAACGAGTGTGTTAGTAAATATACTTGTGTTTATTCTTCCCGGAGACTATAGTTGGGTCGAAGTCAGCCTCCTTGTCAACTAGAACCGTTTGTGAAGAGTGGTCTTCTCCCCAGATGAAACTTTAGCGCCGGCTGACGTGTTCTTTTGAAAAAGGGAAGGGGAAAGAGAAAGTTTGAGTAACTACAGTAACTCCCTCGAAAGCTCCTCTCCCGATATGAAGCTCGAGGCATGTTAACTTTTGGGTTACCTCCCCGTGCATCGCCGCTCGAATCTATTCTTCTCTTTGTTCCGCACAGCCACTGTTCGGCACACCCGTTGTGGCTGTGCGGAACAGAGTGAAGAATAGATTCGAGCATCATCTGGAGGCCGCCATCCTGCCAGGCTTCAGTGTCGTGGGACTGGATTCGGCGTCGGCCAGTTAACACTTTTTTGTTTTTTATTTCGTGTGTGTTTCTTCGCCCCGCTGAACTTTGTTTCTCGGGTGCAATTCTGCTGAACGTTTTTTTTTTTGAATGTTTTCTTATTAATTGTTTGTTAGCATTGTTTAGTTATTGGGTTTATTTCGTCATGGCGTAGCGGCCTGATGGTGCTGTAAAGAGCATGTTCGCACGCATTTGGTTGTGTCCCGTTTAGGGAATGCGCGGAGGAGTTTGTTTTTGTTCTTGCCGTGTGCGGCTAAGATTTTCCGTCTTGATTTTTTTTTTTTTTTACCTTTACTCGTTGTCGACTTTTTTGCCTGACTCTCCACCAGGCGTGGACCTATCGCCTTGCCACCGCTCGAACCTTAATCTTTTCCTTTTTTAACGCACTTTCCGTTAAGATCGGAGTTGGGTAATTTTATTATTTTTTATTTATATTTAGTCCCTACCCCTCTCCGTGACAACCTCTCCGTTTGTTTCGAACCGTTTCTGTGTCATCACTTTTGTGTATTACGGAAGTGAAAGACCATTCCCTGGTGATCTGTGCGATGTGCGGTGAACAAACCCTAGCGTTTGGTTTTGGAAAGAATTGTATATAATATATCAATGATGTGGTGACTTCGTAGTCTTATTAATATGACAGCTTATTAAAATCCACGCCGGGAGATCGAGCGAAACGTCCGACCCACGACGGATGTGAAAGACACTGCTTTCCGCAGCGGCCTCTTTTAAAATACGTAAGTTGAGAACAAAAACTCCAACGAACTTGCGGTTTGTGGCTACTGCGTTTTTAAAGACGGCACTATAACATATATTTTTTTCAAAGAAGTAAAAAATTCGACCCGTTTTGCCTGCACGATTTGGGATGAAACCACCCATATATATATATATATATATATATATATACAGGGTGTTTAACGAAAGGTGGACAAATTTGATATGCGAAAACTACGCGTCGCACCAAAAAAAGTCTTGTGTCGTTTAAGTCCTGGGCTAGGGGCCTTTTTAGGAAAATTATTAAAGTGCGAGATAATTATATTGTTAATTATTTTTGCGTAATTAACTTTTTTATTACTGGGTTTAAGGGCATGGTTTAAATTTAAAAATTGCTCAGCGTCGTCGAAAAATCCTAAATCAACAAATTGCAGAATAATAGAAAGCACGCGAAGCATTTTACGGCTTTCTGAAAAACGGTACAAATTCGACGGGTTTTTAAGTTTCGGTTTGTTATCGGAGCGTATCTCGGCCCCGGCAGCACCGCGCCCCGTGGAGAGATAGTGCAACCAGCCTCTGCTGCGTCGCGCGATGACAGCGCAGCAGAGGTTGGTTGCACTATCCCTCCACGGGGCGCGGTGCTGGCGGGCGGGGATGCGCTCCGATAGCAAACCGAAACTTAAAAACGCGTCGAATTTGTGCGGTTTTTCAGAACGCCGTAAAATGCTTCGCGTGCGTTCTATCGTTTGGCAATTTGTTGATTTAGTGTTTTTCGATGACGCTGAGCCATTTTCAAATTGAAACTATGCCCTTAAACACAATATTTAAAAAGTTAATTACGCAAAAATACTTAACAAAATAATTATTTCGGACTTCAATCATTTCCCTGAATAGGCCCCTGGCTCAGGACCAAAAAGACACAAGCCTTTTTTTGTTGCGAAGCGTAGTTTTCGCAATATCGAATTTGTCCACTCTTTCGTGAGACACCCTGTATATATATATCACGGGTGTTCCATTTTTATTCGAACAGATTTATAACGAAAGATCCGTAAAAGATGCACTAATACAGTTTGGGCAGGTGAGTTAAACGGCCAGGGTATCATCATATAGGCGACTAATCCTTGGGATAAGTCGGATAATTAACTAAACTTCCTTAATTGAGTTTTTAACTGGTAAAATAATCATATGGTTTCCATTAGGAACATCGAACGTAAACCTTTCGATGGACAGCCACCTGGTTAGTAATGACAATTAATGTAAAAGGAAAACTCTAACGAAAAAATATGGAGCCCAACGTTTCAAGGCCAGTTCGGCCCCTTGTTCACGGGTGACTATTTTCGTGCTTATCGTAGTCTTACAAATTGCCCGGTGTTGTTGGCTTCTTTAAAGCGGTCGTTGTTTGCGCACTTGTGTTATGGTTCATAGCGCCCCACGTGATGCACTGCAAACCGGACACGTAGGCAATTGGAAGTGTCCCAGTTGACCGGTTGACGTTATTTTCGGTGTTTTGAATGTACAGTCGGCACGGAATGAAACGCGAACAGTGGGTGCATGGTTTTCGCTAGATGCTGCACCATCTGAACCAGATGGGAGCTGCAAGAAGATGGCTCCTCCTTCGATGTGTTAGACTCTTGCTCAGTGCATCCAAACCTTCGGTGTTGCGTCTCTAGGTGACTCAGCGTGGGTCGAAAACCATGCGCTCCTTGTTCGCGTTTCATTCCGTGCCGACTGTACCAAGACTCTAATAAAAGGCGTCTTCGCCAGTTTCTTTCCGTGTGATGAATAGAGAAGTCGTTGAATCCATTGCACGCCTCTTCTCTCTTCCAAAGGATCGTCCTCCTAAAGAAAAGGCTCAGGGACTCGTCTACAGGATCCCTTGTGGTGACTGCGCCGCCTCCTACGGTGGGGAAACTAAAAACTTTCCGGAACATCTACGCCACCATCAGTATGACGTCAAAAATAATAACGTGCAGGCTAGCGCGCTGGCAGAAGACTTCCAGAAAGAGGGTCACGCAATCGGATTCAACAACTGCTCTATTCTTCACACGGAACGAAACTGGCGAAGACGCCTTTCATCTTGGTACATTCAAAACACCGAAAATGACGTGAACCGGTCAGCTGGGACACTCCCAAGCGCCTACGTGTCCGGTTTGCGGTGCGTCACTTGGGGCGCTACGAACCATAACACACGCGCAGAAACAACGAACGCTTCAACGAAGCCAACAACACCGGGCAATTTGCAAGACAGGGACAAGGACGAAAACAGACACCCGTGAACAAGGGGCCGATCTGGCCTTAAACATATCGGGCTCTGTATTATTTTTTGGTTAGAGCTTTCCTTTTGCATTAATTAGGAACATGCTGAGCATAATCAAAAAAACAGTAAATTAGTATTTCCAGAAAGACTTTGAGCACGTGACAAGCGTAGTGGTGCGCTAAAGTTACCACTCGGGGAGTAGATACAAGGCTGGGGCTCTCATGAGAGAAGGAAAAACGCGTTGGCACCTTACCGCAACCGCTATCCTTGTTCCTGTTCCACAAGTGGTAATTTTAGTGCACTACTACGCTTTTCACGTGCTCAAAGTTTATCGGAAAATTATTGATTTAGTGGTTTTCGGTGACGCCCAGCAAGTTTCTAATTGAAACCATGTCCGTTTTCACTCATTAAAAAGTTAATTGCGCTGTCGATTTTTTAGTCGACTGATCGTAACGATTAGCCCCTTTTACTATTTCCCCCTGGTCATATCACGTCCCTGGTCAAAATGCCCACAGAGCACCCACAGAAAATTTGTGTGGGTTCCTAGAGGTCTCTGTGGTGCACCCTTGGGTTTGTATGGGTGTCCTAAAATCTCTTTGGGGTCAGGCCTGTGGGCCTATGGGACATGTGGGTTACTGTGTGGGGTCCTTTGGGTTACCCACACAGCCTGTAAGGGCTCCTTTGGGTAACCCACACAGCCTGTGGGGGCTCCTTTGGGTAACCCACACAGCCTGTGGGGTTCTTTAGGTAACCCACAGAGTCTGTGGGGATAGAACCCTGGCTTTTATGGGACATTTAGGAAATTCTGTGGGTTGCTGTAGGTACCCCGCAGCCTGTGGGAATAGAGCCTAGGATCCTATAGGACAAGTACGACATTGTGCGGGCTGCTGTAGGGATGCCACACGCTAGGGGAGGGCTCTGTATTGCTACACGGGACTTGTGTGAGGCCTATGGGAAGCCTGTGGATGTGCCTCTCAATATATATTCTACAGAAGTCGTGCAAAATATAACTTTTTTGTAAATATTTTTTTTAATTACATCGATTGCTTATCCCAGTACGCAGAACACTACGCCGACGATGTCGACCACGTGGTTTTTTCTTCGAAATAGGGCTTCTAATGCTGACGCATTAATACGTTATGTCAACATTGTTCCGAAGTTGTCAGTTTTGTGTTGTGTGCTCTGACCTTGTCAGTCTTTCGTGTTTTGTATCCTAGCGAAAAAGCGTATTGCCAAAATGCAGAGCAATAAATGTATATGTTGATAGGCAACAGACAAATTAGTTGCAGGACATTACTTATGTGGACTCTTATTAGGTTTATTTTACAGATATCCAATGAACCGCAAACAAAACAAGAGAAAAGCTAATGCACTGACGAGTATACATGAAGAAATGCAATCATCTTGCAGCAGAATAGTGATTAGGTCTAAAAGAAGGGCATGTTTTAAAATGACAAAATATGGAGACAGACTGAAAAACGAAAAGCAAGCAGTTTTTATTGAGTAAACTGCACGTACCCAGGTAGCACACAGTAACAGGTCCTGTTACAGGACCGGCGGGCGTCGCCATCCTATTACGCCGGCCGGTCCTGTCACAGGATGGCGACGCCCGGCCATGGGCGCCGGTGAGCTACCGGCCCCTGCCGGCGTCGGCGTTTTGTCTTACTCATTCGCCAGTTCAGCAGAGGTTACAGTGACTGCCGGAATCGTGCTTTTGCTGTCTTTGCTGACCAGTATTTACATGAAAGTCCAGTAACTGGCCGGCATCGGCATTTTGCTGTCTTTGATGGCCAGTATTTACATGAAAGTTTAGTAACTTTCCGGAATTCGCGCTTTGCTCTTCACGCTGGCGAGCCCCGCCGTGGAAGTTCCGTTTACTCACCGACATCATTTTTTTTTCTTTTTGCCGTTTTCACTATTTAGTCAAGTCATTGAGATTCTGACGAACTGCGGCATGAATAGCATGAATAGCGAGGGGAAATGTTTGCGTTGAAAAATGCTTCGTGAATGACTGCCGACGCCGGTGTATTTGATCCCAGCATGGCAAGGCTGACGTGTTTTACCGCGAAAACAAGAGAAAGAACAATGCGGTTAGGAAAACAAATTCAGGATATTGGGAATCTGAACACGTACGCCACGAAAAAAGAAAACAATTACAACGCCGAACGATACTTTTTCATGAATCTAGTTTAATTTGATGTACTATACTTAAGGTCCGGCGGTATATGCACGTGTTTGGCTCAGGTAAAAAATAAAAACGGTATAGCGGAGCCTCCGAATGAAAAATACACGTGGCAGGAATGAGCACGCGCTTTGAGCTACAAAAACATTAATAAACATTACTCTCCAGAAACTAGAAAAAGTAAGAGATGTGTTTATTGCTTAAAACGCCACGAGAGGTACATAACTCTCCTCAAATCATGTTATTGGTGATTTTAATTGAGTGTGAAAATATGCTATTTCAGGCAGGAATCAACTGTCTTCTGTGGTAGTTACGATCATCTAACAGAAATATTTCAAATGTTAACATAGCCGGACGATCTGTCCCCTGATAGCTTATGTTATACGACATACCGCACCCCCAAAAAAAAAACAAAAAACATGTTTATTATTTATTTTTTTTGAGGAGGAAAAAACGAGAAACACCAATGCGTTGTGGATGTTTACACTGCCGGGTTTGTGAATGTGACCCCTTGACGCTACGAAACAAGCGTTATAACACCGAACGATACCGTTTCTGAAAGCTAGTTTAATTATCCGCACTGTTCTTGGATGTCAGAAATAAAAACATGTCTAGGTCTAATAAAAAAAATAAAACTACGGAGTGCATCCTCGATAAGTAAAACCAGAATGTACCAGAACAAAATTAAGTACTACTTTCCGGAAGTCAGAAAATTAAGGGATGTGCTTAATACGTAGCGCGCTATGAGCTCAGGTAAATAACTACCTTAAAATAGCGGTATTTTCGTTTCAATAGTAGGTAAAGATGACCGCCTTCAGACAAACTTTGGCTGCATCACTTTTGCAGTTTGACCACTTACACATTTTCCCATTTTGCTCTCAATATTCCCATTATTATTACCTTGCTTACTTCGTTGAAAGGACTTGCGCTGTTTGCCTACTACACAGACCCACCTATTAGCACGGAGGGAGCGAATTATCCCGGCAAAACAACTGGGCCACGGTTTGTGCACTGCATCAATTCAAACTTGGGCTCGCACTTTCTATTTTCACATTCTGCGTGATTTTTAACCTAAAGTAGGGGGCCGGCGACTGCAAACAAACAAAAAAAAATAAAACAATTTGAACTTTACTTTGCCGGGATTCGAACCACCGACCATAGGATCAGCAGCGCCGCGCGTTAACAAGCTAGACCAGTGGTTCCCAAATGGGGGTCCGCGCACCTTGGGGGTTCGCGAAGCCACTTCTGGAATCCGCAAGACCCTCAACCAAATTTTTTTTTTTTTTTTAGTTGGCAGGTTTTTTGTAGTCCAGACCGGCCGTGACTAATTTGCAACCTGCTTCCGGAACTACGACAGCAATCCGCACGAGATCATCTCGGTCACCTCCTTTCCCTCTTCCCCACACCTTCCCGAACTACGTGTCTCGGGCGCCCCGCGGCGGGATTATCATATCGCATATCCTGACCAAAATGAAGTGATGTGGCACCTTTGTTTTATGTTTTTCTGCTACGTAGCAATAAAAGGCACCTGTTTCATGCTCCAGATTTGTTAACTTACTTACGTGCCCCCCCCCCCCCCCGCTGGAAGGGGTCCCCCATCACTACCAGCGGTCCGCAAGGGGTCCCCGACACATCCATGGCTGGGAACCACTGAGCTAGACCAAAGTCGCAACTGGAAAAAGCCGTTTTTTACATAGAGATCATACATACTAACTCTAGAGGAAAAGGTCCGCCATTTTCCCATCCATTCTGGCTGCCGCAAGCGGCGGAGCATGCAGGCAGACCTTCGGGGTCCCACACATGGTTACCAACTGCTTTCGATTGGCTGTGTTCCGAGATTTTGAGGGCGCGAATGAAAAAAAAACGTCTGACTCAGCGTTTGTACAAAACGGTTCTGCGGTTTTATTATCCGTCTGAAGGCGACTGCGCACGGAGGGAAGAAACCTGACCCTCGGGCCCGGCCGGCGCGCCGCGCTGTTTACTCGAACGCGCGCCGGAGAACCAGAGATGGAGCGCGCTAGGGTGCCTCGACGTCTCAGATAAAATATATGGCGGAGGCGGGCGGAGGCCGCAACAATATCATCAGAGCAGTTTCATGAACTTCAACAATCCACGAACTTACCGGTGGAAAGATATTCGCGTTCCTTTCGAAGCTTTCTTTTTGCATAGCGCGCAGACGTACGGCCTCTCGTCAACACTAAACTAAACCAGGTAACCGGCTTCGCTGGCCGCGCTGGCCGCGTCCCAGGAATACGAAACTGCGCAACTACCTGATTTCCGAGATTTCGACAGAAGGGAAGTTAATGCAGCGTAATGAGTATACTTATTTTTATAAACCTTAGAATAGCTCAGAGTTTAGTTTCCATCGTTTAAATTATCACTGCCTATTTTGCTGGGAGTTTTCAGTCTTCGCGATTACCATTGCGACTGTCGTCCTTCAGCTGGTAACATTGGTTTCTTTCTCTCGTGTTCTGTCGTTCTCTTTCGCGATCTTTCACTCGGGCCCCAGGATGTCAGCGCACGGGATTTGCCACTCCTCCTCACCCACCTTTACCCCCTGGTTTTTTAGGAGCTTATACGTCTTTTAAATTTGTTGCATACATTGTGTGGTTAGTCTCGTATTTAATTTTTTGCTACCTGTTCAGGATCGTATTTCTAATATTGTGGCAATGTTAAAATACTCAATAATTTATTATTACTGTGTCTGCAAATAGTTTTTAATGCGCTTTCCTGATCATTTTGTAGCAAGCGTGTTGAAGATACGCGAACTTGGGCTATGTTCCAAATCTTACCCGAGTAACCTGCCTCCTACGTCAGCGGGTAATACCACGTGACATCGCGAGTAAACGATCCGCGACTCGATTTTGGAACGGCCGGGATAATCACCTGGATACTACGCGGATTGGCTTCGTCTTGGACTACGGCAAAAAGAAAACACAGCACTGATGGGAGAAAATAGCAGACGATTCTTTTGATCATGAAGAAAGCACTCTAGAGACGGCAATATCAATGACGACGCGGTGTTTTTTGAGGTGGATGCACCAGTTCCTTTTACTCACCTTCCTTATGAGCTGTATATTGAGATAAAAATTACTTACTCCTTAGAGTTAGACATCAAAAATGTGTTTTTATTAATCAGCGCGAGCGCCCTAAACATGTATATTCCACGCATTGTAATTTGTACCGATTATGTCTTGAAGAAATTGATTCCACACGGTGCAGTGGTACAGCGCGAGGGTGCTTTCTCAAGTATGATATGAAACTTACCCATGTTGAATTAACCTGAGACTGCTCGCCTGCACCCTTACGATTTTTTCTATGAAACTTAAAGGGGCGATGCAACAATTTTTGTACTTCCCCCAAATACCGCTTAAAACGGATCCCTGACATTAATGACCTATGAAACACGCGTTCGTTTTTCACCCCACGCAATAGAAGTCACAGAAAAAAACTTAAGAAAAACGAGCAGCGTTCACCCCCTCAACTCGCAGCCAGAACAAGTGGCCACGTGATCTGGAGCGGATTATATGCCGCCAATGTTGCTCATAGCCACGCGCTGGGGTTGGCAAAGCACAGGACACGCGCTGAGTTCCAGGCATTGTTATGGCTCGGCTATTGTCGTCGTTGCAGCGATTGGACACGGGCCACTACCCGAATGCTTCTCGAGCTAGCAATTATCACGAGCCCAAATCGAGTGCCCACGCACTACTCGGGTCCAATCTATGAACCGCATTCAAATATCGTCATATGGGTGTACTGCGATCCCCACGTTACGTCATCAAATTTTGCAAAGGAGAGATTGAATGAAAATGATCGATTTTGTCTTTGAAATTACACCGCAACAAAGGAGTTTCTTGGCCAGTGGCGTTGCGTGTGAGTATCCTTGAGTCCCAGGTGTGCCAGTGAGCTCGTATAAAGAGAAAAACATTCCAATTGAGTATCGTTGCACCGCTCCTTTAACGTTCGCTTTGACGCGAATATGATTACAATAAAATCTTTGAAGCCTTCACTGCTTTACAAGCGTTATCCTCTCATTACGAACACTCTGGAGGAAACAAAAATACTACCTTATCATTTACTGCGTTTAAATATTTTCAGCCTTGAACGTGAGAATATGGCATTCCCTCCAACGCCGAGGACGAGGAGAAGCTCCCGTTTACGCTCGCACACTCATAATAACATTTATACCTTCCCGGGGAAGGTGCACGGTTTGGATGTAATGCAGTTAATTTGTGCGTTGAAAACAGCAAATCGCAATAACCACACATGCTGCACCTCATTCTTTCTCATTTCGAACGTCCGCCACCAAAACCAACGGAGCAAGCGAGCTTTGACCGCTGTCGGCGCAGAAAGCAGACGACGAACAGATCACGTGACGTATTTACTCGACTTGATCCGAGGTTACCCACCGATCGAGGAGGGTAACGTGAGTAATTACTCCGGAGTAAACAACCCGCTTCTGGAACGCGAGTTCTGACGTCATCGAGTAAGCTCGAGTAAGTTTTGGAACGCCACAGTACGAAACCTTTACTCCGGAGTCGGATCGAGTAAATTTTGGAACACAGCCAACGTGGGGTTGAAGCGCCATGGGGACGCAACCCTGATAGCACGGGCGCACTGGTTGAACAGTGGCGCCATCTAGGTACTGTGTAGAAACTAGTGAAAAATTGAAATACTACATCCTCCTCACCACCCCTCCCATTTCCTCCTCTCCTCCGTTTAACTTGACGGCGGGGGGACCTCTTTTGTCGCTGCATCTCGAGGCCGGATAAGCCAAACTAAGCGCATATTGGGCGATTGGCGGCGGGAGGGACAGCGACCTTGTGAGCCCTCTTTCCTCCGGCGATACCAGAAAAGCGCCCGGAACCGAACTCTCCCTTCGGCAGCGTTTCAGAGCCTCTCGGTCTCGTCCCTGAATATTTGTTTTGTTTTGCGGCAACCATATTCATGTGCTAGGCTGCTTGGCTACTCCGAGTATTCCAACGAGGAAATAAAACGTTTTTGCACAGCCGCGCCAGTTTGATTTGTAACGTATATGGCAATAGATATGATTTGCTTCATTTACGCACAAAAACGCGTTTGATCTTGAACTTTTCAAACTGTACTGATTGATTTTTTTTCTTCGGCCGATGTTTTTGTAATAAATTTGTTCTTTTTGGCATTGATTTTTTTTTTGTCGCGCACACCGAACACGTGAGAATCTTTACATTGATAATTCCCCGTCAGTGAAAAGAGAACGGACGGCCGCGTGAGTGCACGAAGTTGCTGAGTAAGCGTGCAATACTGGAGGATCGTTGTTGTTTGAAATGAGTGCAAGATTGGTTGCTATTGGTATCAAGCACCTCCGAGCCGCCTTTGATGTGAACCTTGCTGCGTCACGTGCGTTACATTTCCGGTCTCGCTTTCTTTCTCTTGTGCTTGGTGGAACATCTCGTCGTTTTGCAGCCTTCAGCTACAAGTTTCCACGTACTGTAACCCTGCAGTAAGCGTACCGAAAGCCTTAGGCCGCACTCGTGCGAAGGTATCTTTTTAGCAGTGAAGCTACTTGTGAGATAGAGCATAGACATGCTTCAGAGCATACTTCAAGAATGCTGTTGTATTTGTGTATTTTAGTTTTCTTGCAATTCGCTCGCAAGCGACTTCGCCTTCGTTGCGCGAAGGGTCGACGATCGCGGAACCACCGTGCTCTTTGGGCCTGGGTGCCGCTTCTCCAAGCATTTCCCAAAAAAACATCCTTCTTCCGACCAAGGTCGCTACAAGTTTTTGAAACAAGCTGTTTCCGCTGTGACGCGCCACACCCCGTAATGCGGGAACAACACTATGTTTCATTGTCCCCAACACCTTTTTTCATGTTGTCGAGCTTTCAAGTTTAGTTGGTGCAAAATAAACTAGCCTTTGTTATGTCTTGAGAACGAAAGGAAGCTCTAATGTGTCTGTTTCTCCCTTCGAATGTGATACCTCTAAACGATTAAAGAAGGTTATCCCACTCGGAACGGCTATACAGGAGCAAAGCGAGCTCCCGATCCCGATGTTATTCTGAAGAGACGATGTGCTCCAGATCTCAGTAACCCCTTTCTACCTACAGCACAGCCACAGTCAAAAACATAAGACAAGGGAGACGCGTCGAACATCCGAGCGCAGTGAAAAATGGCATGCTCATACTTTACACACGCCAACCAACGAGACAAAATAAACTCCTGCATGCGATTTCTTAGGGCGTCATCTGCTCGACCTCTGTCTAAAACGAGTGAGCATTGTGTCCGCAAGGCTCCCGTACTGAAACATTTTCTGGAGAGAAAGATGAGCCACAGTAGTACCTACAAAAGAAATAAAGTTGTGGGGACATTTATACAGCGTGTAGTTGGTCAGCCATTTAAAGTTGCGACGAGTCACTCGCTGTAGTTGAGCAATTTAGCCAGTGCGGTACAGCCGCTAGCCTGGGGTCTTTAACGTGCACCACGCAGTAGTGATACACGACCGCACGCCGGTACAATGCTCATCCAGATCGAAACGGGCAGGGGTGGGGCTCGAGCCCAGGATCCCTGGGTTCTGCAGCGCGAGCTTTCGCTCCACGTGCTCCGAGCTGGGTGTGCGCTTTAGCCCACTCGACCACCGATCCTTTTTTTCTTCTTTATTGTCGACCACCGATCCCCCAGTAGTACCTACAAACAATGGGGAGTGTGTCACAAGAAAGGGAGGCAGGAGAAGGATGGGGAAGGGGGATACGTCCTCCTACTCGCGTCCTATGTTCTTGACTCGCTACCTGAGAGCAAAAAAAAAAATATATATATATATATAAATATATATATATAGTATATATAAATAACCTTCATGATTTCACCATGTCTTTCTTAAAATAACAGTTTTATTCAATAACCTGTTTATTTACATTGTAATTAAAAAAACACTTTTAGTCGATGAACTGCCGTTGTTTTGTCCGCCTTGACCCATGTCCAGTGGTGTCCCAACCTGTACAATGAGGAACGTTTTTGTGCACTCACTTCGCCAAGAGCTGCTATAACGCAATAAATGGAGTTATACGCCGACGCCATTGTAACGGCATTTAATATAAACAAACAGCGTACCCGAGCTGTTAGTTCTTGTCACCCACAAGGGAGTCATCCGTCACAACGTCGGCATCATCGAGGGCAGCAGCTTGCAATACCAACTCAGAAATTTTTCGAACGAAGCTGAAAAAAAGAAGAAAAAGGCGCATGATGAGCTCCAAACGAGATCGTTGCAGAATGCAAAATGACCTACCTGTACGTCTTTCGCACGTATTTCTTTTTTCCGCCCTGTCGATCAGGATGCTGGCAGTCCTCGATCAAGTAGATGGAAGTGTGACCTCTTCCAACGTGCTCGTTCCAATCAAGGAGAGCTAAGCTTTGTCTCAAGTTGTACGACTTGTCTTGATAATGAACGCGCTTGTCAAGGTAGATAAGCATGGAGTTATTGAATGATTCGATATAAAATGTGTCCTTTGACTTCACGTAGTCTTCGGCGTTCTTGAACACGGTTGTGGTCCTCAAGAATGTGCTTAGAAGCTCCAGCGCAACAGGATCTTTTATCAGCAGGGTTGTAGGAACATGTCCGTGCTCCTTGCAAGGTGACTCCACGCTGCACTTCTCATGTTTTCCGCAGAAATGGTTGACGCAGTTCAGTAAAGTATTCCTGAGCTTTGATGCATCTCCCTCGCATGTGGCCATTGCATAGTACGCGTGGTTGCGAACTGCTTTACACTTGTCTGACAGTTCCGCATGCCACGTTCTGCCTTCGTTCTTCTTGGGTCCAGAGGATATCGCGAGAAACCCTTTTTTGAGGTTCTTCGCAACGTGCCAGCGGTCGTTCGAATTTGATGGTCCGTTTTTTCTCTGATTATTTTATTGACGCTTGTGTTGCGGTCATGAGCATGATCTAGGACACAAATGTTTCTCGACTCGAAGTAATCGTATAGCATCTTCGTCCCGTATGCTTCGTGTTTTTGTGAAGATAATTCGTCTTTTTTGCTGACGTGTACAATTCCGACGACTTTGTGAGATCTCTGGCCAAGCGCCACTACGTCCGTGTGGTGTGAGTTTTTGCGGCAGGCATGTCGGGCGTCAGTCTCGATGTTGACCGCTATCGTAGAGGAATCATCTTGCTCGGTGAGCTCTGACTCTCGCTGTTGCGCATTTGACATGCTTTCAAGCTTCAGGAGCTCTACTGCCGCTTCGATATTGGTGATAACTCTCTCCAGAGTTCTTGACGAGTACGGCAACTTAGCGAAACGGCAAACCTTCTCAAACTGCGTCGGAAGAACTCCGCTACAGACGTAGGCCACTGTAAAAAGACAATCAACAACTCTGAGGGAGCCGATGAGTGTGCTCGTTCTAGAAACCAATGAATGGTTTTTGCAGTTGGAGTGCAAGCGTGATGCAAACCCCCAGGGCGTTACCTTATCCAAGACAAGGCTTTCCGGACACTCCCTACCGTGTTTGTCTACAATCCTAATAAGCTCACAAAGGGCAGTAGTGTCGCAGAGAACCAGAGATGGTTCAGGCGTCGAATCTGGCGTCAACGAGGTGGATGCCTCTTCGCTCTCCAGTTGCGCACACTCTGTGCGGGGGACATTCGGTTCCAATTGGTTTTCCACGCCCTGAGGTTCCAGAAGTCGCTGCAACGCCTTTGTCATTAGACTCCCCAAGGAGACACCTTTATACGCGGCTTTTACCTGCGTCATTAAGCCATCAAAAAAAGTCATTTCATCTTCTTCAGAGAAAGCAAGGTTCACGCTCCGTCGGAAACTAGCCCTTTCGTATACGTATGTCTTTTCTGTCCCATCTCTCATGCGCTTTTTGATCAAATGCGTAGTAGCCCTTAGCTGTCCGGTCATCTTGGACTTCTGGCACGGACGTCCAAAGCTCTGAAATACGCAAACAAAGGTAGACTAATTAACGCTAGCTTATAACTTGATCGAAATTAACAGAAAGTAAACATTAATACAAGCGAACAATAACAGAAAGCTCTTTTAGAGCGTCCATGTGGTGTAGTAGACTTTCCACTGAAATGTCCTGCAAATAGACTGGCACACAGACATAGCTTGGTTTTACGACGCCACATCGTCAAGCCGTGGCACAGTCCGACCACTTGGCTTACAAATGAGGAGATTTTGAAGGTCATATTCTAGGCCCGCGACACCGCAGCGGGCGCATACATTTAAACACATGCTTTGAAGTAGCATGGCAGGTCTCGACACCATTTTTCATATTACGATACCGCGGTCTGCCGAAACTCCCCAATATTGAGCGTTCACCCTTACTAAATTTTAATACTTTTTTTTTCACGTGCGCAGCTCCAATGGTTATCGTGTAAATGCACACCTTGTCAAAATTGTATCGATCTCATCAGCGCTACATCTTATGATAATTTAAGCTGATCCATCCTTGCACTCATATGCCTGCCATTCTAAAACTGATACTCTGCTAGTTCAATGCTCGTGTGAATCGTACACATTTCTCCCTTTCCTTCGGCATTTGATGCATGCTTGAGCGTCATGGATGTAAATGTTTTGCGAACCTTCAAATCTAATATACGGGTGCTCATATGCTTTACGGTTTTCGGATTTTGTAAAGTTGTAGGCCATACTCATAAGAAAGTAAAGAACGCCTAGTGCATTTTACTGATGCTCGTCACAGCCTTCCCCACCACAGAAAACATCAAACTGACACTTATATGTTCAACCTTGTTTATCTAGACAAGAAAAGTTCATAATATTAAAAAAACGCACAAAACGGTGTCACACATACAGAACTGCGACCAAGTTTCATTTGTCAGGCATTATATTCCTAACGGTATCATCTTGCAGATACGCTCAGCACTGTGTTTTCTAGCAGCGGTACTTGCAACTTTCTTGCAAGCTGTTCTCATCAAAGTGCTCTCGTTCGAAAAAAGAAAAGAACTGTTTTGGCTTTTGTGGGTTTATCTATCAGAGGGAAAACTGAGAGGAGCATGCAAACACACACGTATAAAAACTATGGAAGGGACACTCAGATGAGTATGCTAACAAATAAGCATAAAAACTTACCTTCAATAAATGCTGGAATGCATCATAGCTCTCCAAGAAGTGCTTTCATCGACTCCACGAAACCAACTCTGGCACTGGCAAAGTAAGTTGCCAAGAAAGCGCGGGTGACCTTGCAGATCCCTAAAACCACCGCCCGGGGATTTCGTTTCGCTGCTCGGCTTTGCGAGGGGAAAGCGAGTTTGTCTTCAATAGAAGAATAAGATTATTTTCCTAAGCGTCTGCCGCCGGGAACCTTGCGTACAGAGTTCTCGGTCGTTTTCGACAAAGGTCAAGCAGACGGCGCCCTGCGAAACCGCATGCACAAATGACGTCAGGGATATTTATAATTCCCTGCCATACGACGGGAAAGCAAAACGCTTGGAGAATTCATATGCCAGAAACACGCTGCTTGTAAACGCAACTACCAGATTTATAGCGCACGACAATTTATATCCAAATAGTTCATTCACCCTGCACAGAAATTCTCAATTTGGTGGGGAGCCCAGAAGCACAGCGGAAAGCAGCTAGGAAATAAGTCTCTATTTCATTGCACTCATATGAAAACGTATTAAACAATTTTGCTTTATTTCCGCGCGCAATAATGGGAGCACTGCGAAGCGTAACATTGTGCGTTTTGTTGGGCTCCAAGAGGACAGAGAAATAAATTGAACGAGGCGTTTTACATCGCTCAGCTTGTCTTGTTTTTTTTTTTTTTTTGCCGCCTTACAAAACCGAATAAATCAACCAACGACCCAGCGTACCACATAACTGCAGTTTCATTTTTATTTCGACCGGCTCTGTTCAAGCGTCTTGCATGTTCAGCCTGTCCTGAGTTCTGTTATTTTTGGTGCCTATCAAAAATTCCCACGAACTGCACGAACCAATCACATTACATTTGCAATTAACATTTCCTGTTATGTAGAAGCTTAAAAGTTGTATTCCGACAAAAGGAAAGGTTCGCCTGCGTTATTTGAGACCTATAGGAAAAGGGAGCGAACACAGCGGGATGAACTTAGAACCCGGCACCACAGTGTGCGATCACGGCACGGATCTTACTGCGCCACGCTCGCAGACGTCCGATGTCATGCAGACCATATTAATTAACGCTGGACACACCGTTCTGGGTACCGCTCATGTGGGGTTATCGCACAAAATGCGCCCAGGAGGTTTACTTGAACCTGCTACCGTAGACTGAGCTAGTACACACGTAATCGATTGTCCCGGCAGTTTTATTCAGAGATTCGTTTTTACTGGAATTAGCCTATTAAAAATATAGAGAGAAAAGTTTGACTATCTTTTGAGATTTTCCATACTATTTCACAAAAGTTCAACCTCTTTTGTAATAATCTTGCTGTCTTATTTATGCTCTTCTTCTGTACCAAGACAAAGTGAATGACTATGGTGAACCTATATCTGAAATTCCTGTGATAACATTGCGCTCCTTTTTATATTATTTGAGGAAAACTAATTTTTCTATTGAAAGTTTTGAATAGTAATGCATTTGAAAATGGATGGCACAAGTTGTCGATGTCTGTGAAAGTCGGGAATGAACACTGGCTCAGGACACGTAGTACTCCGCTCCACAAAAGAGCTTGTGACGGCCGCAAAGCGCGTGACGATGAATTGTCAGTTTGTCTAAAATGTAAAACGATGAACCCTTTAAAACAATGAAAGAACGTAAGGTATGTAGTAAATCCGGATGAAACTAGGATGGCAGGTGAGGGCGTGTCTTCAAAAGCGCATCCTTGAAGCATGATCTGAAGGCTGAGTTTACATGGACGTTCCATCTCACAAGTTGTTTCACTGCTGAAAAAGACACTCGTGCACGAGAACCCGCAAAAAAGAAACGCTTTCGAAGACCACCCACTTGTTGCCGTGTCTTATTTAGAACTAAAGTAGCTTATGACATGATTTCACTTCCCTTTTTGAGCCCTAAGTGCGGCGTAAAGCTTTCGGTACGCGTACTGCAGGGTTACAGTACGTGCAAACCTGTAGCTGAAGGCTACAAAACAGGCGAGATGTTCCACCAAGCACAAGAGAAAGAAAGCGAGACCGGAAATGTAACACACGTGAAGCAGCAAGGATCGTATCAAAGGCGGCTCGGAGGTGCTTGATACCAATAGCAACCAATCTTGCACTCATTTCAAACAACAACGATCCTCCAGTATTGCACGCTTACTCAGCAACTTCGTGCACTCACGCGGCCGTCCGTTCTCTTTTCACTGACGGGGAATTATCAATGTAAAGATTCTCACGTGTTCGGTGTGCGCGACAAAAAAACAAAATCAATGCCAAAAAGAACAAACTTTATTACAAAAACATCGGCCGAAGAAAAAAAAATCAATCAGTACAGTTTGAAAAGTTCAAGATCAAACGCGTTTTTGTGCGTAAATGAAGCAAATCATATCTATTGCCATATACGTTACAAATCAAACTGGCGCGGCTGTGCAAAAACGTTTTATTTCCTCGTTGGAATACTCGGAGTAGCCAAGCAGCCTAGCACATGAATATGGTTGCCGCAAAACAAAACAAATATTCAGGGACGAGACCGAGAGGCTCTGAAACGCTGCCGAAGGTAGAGTTCGGTTCCGGGCGCTTTTCTGGTATCGCCGGAGGAAAGAGGGCTCACAAGGTCGCTGTCCCTCCCGCCGCCAAATCGCCCAATATGCGCTTAGTTTGGCTTATCCGGCCTCGAGATGCAGGGACAAAAGAGGTCCCCCCGCCGTCAAGTTAAACGGAGGAGAGGAGGAAATGGGAGGGGTGGTGAGGAGGACTTTTTCCCTGGTTGAAAAAAATTCTGCGGGTCGGTCTTTAAGAGAGCACCAGAGTCCATTGAAGGGGTGTGCATACTCTCATCTTGCGATGCATTGTCGCAACTGTAAGTGTGAGCCAAGATTGAGTGACACCGAAGTTTCGTTCACGCACAGGGACCAAGCGTCTAGAGAGATGGTAGAGGCATACGAAATAAAAAGGGCGGGAGCCTCTTGTGTCAGCCAATTGTCTTTGGCACTGCTGGACAATGAGGTGGCGTTTTTGGATTTGGGATAGCATCATGTCACTTTTAGAGCGCAGCTCTTAGGCGCCCGTTTCCGGCTTGAGCGGCGTCGCCGTCGCCGTCGCCGACGGCAACTACCGGGCGGTGCATCATGGGAAATATCCCATAATGCACCGCGCGGAAAGGAGGAGGAGCAGGAGGGAGAGGAGGGAGAGGAGGAAGGGTAGGAGGGAGGAGGAGGGGAGGCAGGAGGAGAAAGGGAGGAGGAAGGAGGCAGGAGGAGAGAGAGGAGTCATTGTCACGTGGTCAACCCAAAGGACGCCAACTGACGGCGCCTACCGTCATCGGGGATTATAAAAGAAGACAGCGGACCCAGGCCCGTCGCAGTTCGGCAGCAGTTCTTCGACCAACAAGCATCTAATTTCTGTCTTATCTGCTTTGCAAGTGAGAAACTGTTTTCTTTTTCTCGTTCTTGCTGCCTTTTACTGCTGCCGAACACAGCACGTTTGTGTTTTCTACCTGCAAAGCGTGTATTTGTGTCTTCTGTTTCAAAGTGCATCACAGATTTTTTGTGACGTTATAAGCAAACAACCCTTTCTGATAAACGAGAAATGGCTAAGAAAATGGCCAAACTATTTGAAGACCTTGAGCGAGAACTGAGACAAGAGCACAAAGAATTAAAAAGCACGATTGAAAGAGAGCTGCGCGGAGAGTTAAGGGAAGTGAAAGCAAGTATGGAATTTATTAACAAAACGTTCGAGGAAATGAAGGATAAGCTAAATGCAACAATAAAGGAAAATGCGGAGCTCAGGGCGGAAAACAACGAACTTCGATCTGAATGCAAGCAATTGTATCAGCAGACCAGAGAAAGTGAAAGTCGGCTTGTAAATTGCGAGCAATACAGCCGAAATCGAAATGTTGAGATAAAGGGAATCCCACCCCAGCAAAATGAAAACTTGCTTGACATCGTGGGAAAACTGGGAGTCGTGATTGGCGCGCCCATACTTGAAACTGATATAGAGGTGTGTCACCGTGTGCCCGTTCCGAACAGCACGGCTAAGAACATTGTTGTTCAGTTCATGCGCCGGGACAGGCGAGATAACTTCCTTGGGCATGCCAAAAAACGACGCGTCACTTGCGAGGACCTTGGCATTAGTTCGGGTAGCTCTGTCTATGTGAACGAGCACCTGTGCCCCGCGCTAAAGAAACTGCTGGGAGTGACCGTCGCAAAGAAAAAAGAATGCAACTGGAAATTCGTCTGGGTCCGAAACGGTAGCATATTTGCTCGTAAGGCTGAACAGACGCCGCTTCTGAAAGTAACGTGTGCTGATGACGTGTGCAAGATAACGGCGAGCTAGCAAACTTCCTTGTGTTGGTTTTTTTTCTTTTTTTTGGTTGTCTCTTAGAAAACTATGTCTGAATCCTTCATTTCACCTTTTAAACTAAAAAATCTACTTCAGAATGAGTCTGCATTTCAAATGACAATTATTCACCTAAATGTTCGATCTGCAAGAAATAAGCACGATGACCTCGCTGTTTTGTTCGACTGCATTGGACCGAATATTGACGTCGTCATGTTAACTGAAACGTGGTACAGTTGTAGTGCTGATTACTTTCTGCTTCCGGGATATTCTCATTTCAACCTAAATAGGAATGATAGGCTAGGCGGTGGTGTTGCTATGTTGGTAAAAAATGAAAGAAATTGTGAGATATTAGAATCGTTCTGTGAAATTACTGATTTTTATGAGGTTGTAACTGTACGTTTCAAAAATACGCTGCTCTCCGTTTTATATAGGCCACCCAATTCTCCAGTCATACCGTTTTTTTAATTTTGCGGAGACATTGTTCAATTATGTCAATGATAACAATTACAAGTTAATTATGGGTGGTGATTTCAACATTGATATGATTTCGAACTCTGGCCAAAAAATCTCTTTCTCAAACCTTATTGATTCAAATGGGTTGTCGAATGTTATCATACATCCTACAAGAATAACAAATACGTCATCTTCTATGCTTGATTTGTTCATCACGAACTATGAAAAATCGGTGGTATCATCAGGTGTTCTTTCTACTGATATCAGTGACCATCTTCCCATTTATTTTTGCTTATACAGTGAGCACTCCCAGAAAAACCGAGGTGACCCTGTTCCAGTGGTTAAAGTTCAGTCTATCACCCCTGATCAATTGCGTAGTTTTCGAGAAGAAATTGAAAAGACATCTTGGCAACATATTTTTACAACAAAATCAGCAAATTCCTCATATAATTTATTCCTCGATACATTTAGTGCAATTTATAGTAGACATTTTCCTTTTGTCAACCTCAAAGCATCTAGGAAGTCACGTAGGCCTTGGGTCACGCCAAAGCTACTCTCAATGATACGGGTTAAGACTAATTTATATCAAAATTTTTTAAGAACAAAAGAGATTAGCAAGCTTGAAACCTTTAAAAAATACCGCAACAAACTCACAAGTCTACTAAGAAATGCTAAGCGTGACTACTACAATAATCTTTTCGATCCGTTAGAAACTAAGAAACCTGACGTTATGTGGAAAAGGATACGATCAGTACTGAATCATAAGCCATTTCAAAACGTGCCCCATGAAATAAGTATAAACACCGTTAAAGTAACAGAAGTGAACATGGCTAATGCTTTCAATAATTTCTTTGTAAATGTTGGTACTTCTGGTGTATCATCGTCCTGCCTAAACAAAGCTCTAGAGTTCATGCCAGTATCGTATACGAAGTCAATGTTCTTATTCCCCACGGATGAGTCAGAAGTCTACTCGACCGTCATAAATCTTAAAAATAGCAAAAGCATCGACGCCGATAACATGCAGGTAAAACCTATAAAATACGTCATTGACATTATTGCACCATATTTAACATACATATATAACCTCGCATTAGAAACAGGCTGTTTTCCTCTAAGAATGAAGGTATCAAAA
>JAZHYW010041689.1:0-39808 GCA_037355805.1 Ixodes ricinus
AGAGGCTTTAAGTTTGCCTGACATGTCGCGCCGTCTGGTGGCAAGATTTTGAAACGATTGCCAGTCCTTACATACATACGTACGTATATGTTTTTTGCACAATGAACGAGTACATAAATTACTCCGGTTCGCAAAAGCACGCGTGTGCTAGTGGGCGGGACACTGTTGCGATGGATAGGATGTTCTTACTTTTCCACAAGGAAAGCGTACCGGCGTGCTCCCGGACTGAAGAAAAACAAATAAAAACTCTAATCTACTTGTTACAGAACCTGACAAGTTATTAACTTTGTAAATTTAACACTTTAAAATTGACAAGATGTAAACAGAGACACAGAATGATGCACGAAATTACGACAGACATAAAATTATAAAAAAGAAACACTGGAACTTCCAAATTTGGAAATAAACCAAGGTTATTACACCTCCTTTTCAGCACTATCCTAAACATTCTAAGGGACTACAAATTGAAAAGTCGATCTGGCATTATGTTATAATATTATGGAACATAAAAATGCCGCAACATTTTACCGTATTTTGTGAAAAACCTTAGCGAAACGAAACTTTCTATTTCCATCTGGAGCCTTTACCTTTCTAGAGGCTCCTTAAGCAAGTACTATGGCGCACCGTGCATTCGCGAGGGCGCCCATCAAACCAACCTGGCAAAGGTGCTGCGGAGCAACTAAGCAGTTGCCTCGCCTCAGACATGATCACATGGTCGTGTCGCCGCGGGGTCGATCGGGATCTCGAATTCGGCTCCCGACGTGCCGCATTCTCTCCTAGCCACTGGATGGCGCTGCAGGCGCCTGATGGCGGGCGAGGAGAAACCTCCTCGCCCATCGGTCAATATGGTCGGGTAACCGGGAGGCAAGAGTCTCTTAGGATTCCGGCCGGCGCTCAAGATAGGCAAGTGGAAGCAACTGCTCTCGGGCAATAGCGGGACACGAGGCCTAGGGGCCCTCCTTGTGTTTAGCTTTGGGCTTAACGTACGTTTGTAAATATTTGAGTAATGTCGCGTGTATTTGTAGTATAGATTGAGTGTTTTGTAGCGTTGTGTTTTTATGTACCAGTAAACGGGGAGCGGAATCCCGCTCCCGTGAAAGAACCAGGCTGGACTCGGGCGGTTGACGGACCACGTGGGGAACGGCGTATCGGCGGCGGTACGCGAATTCTCACAGTACTTGTATTAATTGTGTACTAATATGGTATAAATATAAAATTTTTAACTGGCATTATTCTTAGCGATCGCATCTTTAGATCAATAATATTAAATAAGATATACACCAACCAAATCCTCGTTTAAAGGCGGAACCCTACGTTTCGAGACCGGCTCGGTCTCTTCTTCAGGGGTTGACTGCGGCTATGGCCGCAGTCAACCCCTGCGGCTTCGGGAGGATGACGAGATCGTTATTCTTCCAGCAGATAAAGGTAATTCAACCGTCGTCCTTGACCGAGCAGTCTACGAGCAAAAGGTTCTGGATCTTCTTGATACCTCCGCTTATGAAAAACTGAAAAAGGACCCTACACCACAAGTTCAGGACAGGATGAATAAGATGCTAACGGATATCTTCAAAAAGCATCCAGACTCGAGAAGCCTTCACCTGCGACTTCTTTGTAGGAATGGATATGCACCGGGTTTCTACGGCCTTCCAAAGATACATAAACCTAGCATTCCTCTCCGGCCCATCGTGGACTTCACAACATCACCACTTCGAGGTCTGTCAAACTACCTTCACCAGACTCTTTCGCCTCTCGTGGGCAAAACGACGACCTATATACGAAATTCCAACGACTTCGTGGAACAGATTTCGACGTTGAAGGTGACCACTGAAGAAAGCCTCGTATCCTTCGACGTCATCTCGCTATTCACAAGCGTCCCGGTTCCCCTGGCTGTCGCCACGGCCAAGAACGCCCTCGAGAAAGACCAATCCCTGAGCGAAAGGACAAAACTCAGCGTGGAGGAACTCTGCCGCCTGCTTGAGTTCTGCCTAAGCAGCACCTATTTTAGTTTCAAGGGAGAATTCTTCAAACAGTCCAGTGGAACCGCAATGGGTGCCTCCATTTCCGTCACAACAGCAAACCTATGTATGGAAGCCATCGAGGAAAAGGCGCTACAGTCATTTCACGCGGCCCCCAAGGTGTTCTTGAGGTACGTAGACGATTGCTTTTGCATCCTAAAAACGTCGGAAGTGGACACGTTCCTTACCCACCTCAACTCCATTGAAACGTCTATACAATTCACCGTGGAGCATGAAAAGGACAATACCTTACCTTTCCTCGATGTGCTCGTCAGAAGACAAAATGAAGAGCTCCAGTTTTCTGTCTACAGAAAACCGACACATACTGGACGTTATCTCCATTTCCATTCGAATCACCCAGCCTGTCACAAGGCATCAGTGGTCAGAACGCTCTTATCCAGGTCAAAAAATATCTGCTCATCCGAAGCTGACCGTAAAAAAGAGGAACACACCATCTTCGCCGACCTACAACGTAACGGTTATACAAGCAGCTTCATCCGCCGCATTGCGCGTCATCAAGCCCGAGATCGCCGACACCTGCAACTCCCAGCAAGCACACAGACCCGTCCTACCTCACGCATCAGCGTTCCTTACATAAAAGGTACAAGCGAGGCGCTGGCACGTGTACTGGCCAAAGAAGGGATCCAGGTGGCCCACAAGCCGATGTCTACGCTTGGTAGACTCATGCCCCGTCCAAAAGATCGCCCGCCTAAGGAAAGAGCACAAGGCGTCATTTATAAAATTCCCTGCGCGGACTGCCCGGTCGCATACATCGGGGAAACGAAGAACTTTCAGGAGCGAATCCGCCAGCATAAGAACGATGTTCGAAAGTTCGACCATGAACGAAGCGCCGTAGCCGAGCACTGCGACGTCAAGGACCACAGAATTGACTTTGCCAACACCAGCATCCTGGCTGTTGAGACCCATCCCAGACATAGACTTTTTATTGAATCCTGGCACATACAAACGACGCCAGAAAACATAAATAGATCCCTCGGCACTCTGCCGACCGTCTACGTGAACGGACTTCGCCACCTCACCGATGCAAAACGATAGACACTGCCGTAGAAGAAGAAGAAAACAGAATACTGCTCCTCAACGGCCATAGCCGCAGTCAACCCCTGAAGAAGAGACCGAGCCGGTCTCGAAACGTAGGGTTCCGCCTTTAAACGAGGATTTGGTTGGTGTATATTTTATTTAATATTATTGTTGCTCCCCAACCAGAGAGACTTCTCTCAAATGTTCACCTTCAAATCTTTAGATCAGTTTCGAATTGAGCAAATTTAGGTCAATACGTAATGTTTCTTGGTATGTTTTGCAATCTAATATTTTTTTAATACTCTCACGAATGACAAATGATGAGGCGGTGAATTAGCTGGAGAAGCTAAACGTTTAATGGGGCGAACTTGTGCCCAAAACAAAACAGAAGGATGCGTCGATGGCAGCGAAACAGCGAGATCGAGCGCTGGGCCGAGACGGAGTGCGGCTCGCCACGCAGAGCCCCCTTGTACACGCGCGGGCCTCTGGAACAATCGGTGTAAAAGGTTTTGCGCGTGTAACATCTGGACCTCAGATAGACAACAATGTTCTCGAATTCACCAGAACGCGACATTTACAAAAATACCAAAAAGTCGCGTCCGCTAGCAGGCATCGAACCTCTAGCCCTTTGGGTAGGAGCCAATGACGACAACTTTCGGCCATCGACTCGCTTGAGTGGAAATGCGCTTGGGATGACTCCTCCTATAAGAAAAGCATTGTCTCAATGCAATATGCAAGGAAACAAAATGCAGTAAAACAAACAAAACAAATGGAAAAATACGGAGCTGGTAACACAGTCCTATCAAGCGTAGCAGGGGATCACAGTACACGGTCTTAGCGTCCGTAGTTCGGCTTGAGGCGCACGACGTGGACGACTTTTGTTTTTTGAGGATTTATTTGTAATGAATTAATGTATGTCTATGTTACATGCAATTATTTCATCTCAGTTTCTAAACCCAACAACGCGACACCTGCCATGTAAAATAACATATGAATGTTTCTACTGAAAAAAGTAACTTGTTATTATAAGCATAGTTAAGAAATTTTGCGTTTGAATTAATATTAAGAAAATTGTTAACACTCATATTAAAAATAAAACGACCCAATATGCTGCACTGTCGTACATCAGATGAAATAGGCATAACAACGCAGGAATGACCATTTATATTAACATACAGCATGCGCTGCTCTAAGTAAGATGTAATTATTTGCAAAAGTGTTCCCTCGTATACCGTACGTACATAAGTTTGATGGTAGATCTCATAATTAAGGAAATCGAAGGCTTTTGTCAAACACACAAAACACAAAACTTTTTTTTTTTCTTCGAAGGTTTGCAGAATAAATTGTTTTTGACCGAGTAAAGGCCGCCTCTTTAGCTGACTTGTGCATTATAAACCCCAACTGGGAAGCAGTCAACTTGTGGTGTTTATTTGAGAAACTAGTCATTTGGGGGGGGGGGGGGGGGGGGGCGAGGCACTTTTTTGAAAAGTCTGCGAGAAAACCGGCCAATATT
This sequence comes from Ixodes ricinus, assembly GCA_037355805.1. NCBI lineage: Eukaryota > Metazoa > Arthropoda > Arachnida > Ixodida > Ixodidae > Ixodes > Ixodes ricinus. Next base: position 4,567 of record JAZHYW010041689.1, read on the forward strand.
GAGATTGGTCAGCAATTACCCAAGTCATTGAGGGTTCTCATTTCGTGTAGCCGCTGAACACTTTAGCTATCTGCATCCAGGATGCCGAACCGAAACGTTCATCGGCAGGGTTCCGGGTCTCGGATCATGGCGTTGGTTCAGTTCCCGTTTCAGTTCCGGGGAGCAAAAATAACGGTTCAAACCGGTTGGAGACGCCTTGAACTGTTAAATTGAGAACACATCTTCCGCGTTGTTCTGGCAATGGGCACTATTTACGCCGAGAAACGATTGCCCATAGAGTTTTTTCTTGGACTTTGTACAATACAATTTTTTACTTCAGGTGCCAAACGTACGTAAAATTTCATTATTCCATTTCAGACACAACTGCGCAACAATAAAGATCGATATTAACAGATAAAATGTCGTGCTTATACGTATACGACTACACTCTTTTCTACAGTTGGTACCAATACAATTTTTATTTCAGGTACCAAACGTATGAAAATCCTTTATTTAACTTCGACACAACCGTGACAAAAAATCGATATTTACGCCACAAAATGTCGTGCTTATACGATTAAACATCCCATTGCTTACCAGAGTCGCATATATTTTACCCGAGTCAAAATATCGCGAAGTGTGGTTAGTCGCCTAAGATACCCGTGATTGACACAACTTTGTGTCGCAGTATTGAAAGTTAAATCGTGGTGCTGCCTTGAACCAAGGGACTTAATTGTCATTTCGCATAAAATCGTGAAATTAGCAGCTTGCCTCATATATCACGAACAATGGTTTCACGAAATACGTTCCATATATACATGGGGGGATTTCTTAAATCAAATCGTGCAGGAAAAAAGAATCGAATTTTGAATTCCTGCTGAAAAAAAAATATTTATTCGTGTATTTCGTGTCGTCTCTAAAGTACGCAGAACACAAAACCGCAAGTCCGTTGGGTTTTGTGTCTCGGCTTGCAAATTTGAAAGGACGACGGCGGAAAGCAGTGTTTTTCACATCAAATTATGTGGTTCGGATAAGCTTCGCGCAATCTCCCGCCGCGGATTTTCAGTCCACACACTTATGGTGACCTCTCCCAGGCACAGCTGTGAGCACAGCTAAAACTGCTCTAATGCGCAGGAAACCGTTTTAGGCGTTCTGCTTTTTCCCTGTAAAAATTTTTAAAATCGCCTTCCTCGGGTTAATTAGCTGGCAAACACCGAGAATTAGAATACTGGCAGATCTGTAGGTTAGCGTCGATATTTTCATGCCCCATGGAGAGCCCAAAACACGCCCTTTATATTTGTTAAAATCAACTGGGCTCTGCGAAACTTCCTTTGCGGTACATTTACGTTAATGCTACGCGCGCGCCCGGAAGTGGTCAATTTTTGAGTTCAATTTTGCACAAAAGTTTTTTGTTTTATTTTTTTATTTTTGTTACGGTGTAGTTATGATAGCTGTCTACTCGAAAAGCAAGTCGAGATAGTGTGTATTTTGTTTGTATGTTCTTTATTTAAGGCTGCGGTCCCACGGCAGCCATCTTGGACTGGGCGTTAGTTCAACCAATAAATAGCAGACACGAATCCGTGGGGTGGCCGAAACATTGGTTCACGGTGGGATGGCTTCGAGCACCATCACGTTCCCCTCGTGGCCTCGCTCGCGCCGCCGCCAGCTGTGCTCAGCAGAAGAACCTAATAGTGTGGCCCAGCAAACGCATGTATGCGAGAATGTCAGGCTTTGTATAAATTTTTTATCTGGTATAGGGAGATGCGGTTCGGCGTTTGTCACGGGCTTTCGCAATAAATCTTACTGAGAAGGAATCGACTGTTGATTGACGTAGTCAATATTCTTTTCAATAGAAAACTTCTGCAGGAATTCACGCTCAGTGAGACTCAATCTTCCAAGACAACTCAATGGAAGCGGGGACGTCAAGTAAACCGCTTCTGCAACTTACGGTACTTACCTCACCTGCATTATGGTAGAGAGTTTTAGGTAGATCGTTCCGATACCTCCGATACCCCCGATAACGATACTATATATGTAAGCGCAAAGGCGGAGGCAGAGTATCGGGTATCGTTATCGGAGTCATCGGAACGATCTACTAAAACTCTCTATTGTCATCATTGCAGCGACTGAACACAGGCCACTACCCGAATGCTTCTTGAGCTATCGATTATCACAAACCCAAATCGAGTGCCCAAGCAATGCTCGGGTCCAGTCTATAGAGAGTTTTAGTAGATCGTTCCGATACCTCCGATACCCCCGATAACGATACTATATATGTAAGCGCAAAGGCGGAGGCAGAGTATCGGGTATCGTTATCGGAGTCATCGGAACGATCTACTAAAACTCTCTATTGTCATCATTGCAGCGACTGAACACAGGCCACTACCCGAATGCTTCTTGAGCTATCGATTATCACAAACCCAAATCGAGTGCCCAAGCAATGCTCGGGTCCAGTCTATAGAGAGTTTTAGTAGATCGTTCCGATACCTCCGATACCCCCGATAACGATACTATATATGTAAGCGCAAAGGCGGAGGCAGAGTATCGGGTATCGTTATCGGAGTCATCGGAACGATCTACTAAAACTCTCTATTGTCATCATTGCAGCGACTGAACACAGGCCACTACCCGAATGCTTCTTGAGCTATCGATTATCACAAACCCAAATCGAGTGCCCAAGCAATGCTCGGGTCCAGTCTATAGAGAGTTTTAGTAGATCGTTCCGATACACTCCGATACCCCCGATAACGATACTATATATGTAAGCGCAAAGGCAGAGGCAGAGTATCGGGTATCGTTATCGGAGTCATCGGAACGATCTACTAAAACTCTCTATTGGCGACCGAAAAGTGACATAACGAAATATTGTGTTTCACGGGATGCGGAAGATTTTGTAAAGGTTGTTACATTATAGTTCCCAGAAAACAAACGCCGTTGCAATATTCTCGGAAGTACTGACACATATAATGTTGTAAGTACAGCTTAGGAGGAGTATGATGAAAACCATCAGAATAAATAGGAAGACGTTTATTTGCAATGAAGACGCTATGAATGAACGGCGTTTAGCGACGGCAAGTTATGAGCGTATGGGAATTTATAAGTTGACGTGATTGCTAACTATGGACATGCGGACAATGACGACCTGTTTTGTCGGGAGATGGAGTAGCGGTGATGACCTGATATCGGACGACTCGTGGCAGACGAACAAGCAAGTTTCTTCTCAGCGAATGGTAAGCGTCCAGTGTCAAGCACAGCACGTGGCTACCGACGTTGTCGACGTTTCGAACACTTACCGCTTTCGACAAAAGTGCTGGCACCTGGGCTAACTTTGTGGAAAGAGTCGAAGGCTTCCTCGAGTCCAGCGCCATCATGAACTGTAACTGAAAACGATCCACTATTCAGTCTGTGGGTGGCGAAACGTATCCGCATCTGCGGAGTCATGGTCGATGCGTACTCTAAGTGGTTGGAAGTTTACACGATGCCTGCCACGATCCGTACAAACGCGTCATTGACGTTTTACGCTCTCTTTCCCTACTTCTGCCCTACCGAAAATACTTTTCTCTGATAACGCGCCAAACCTTGCTTCAAATAAAATAAACAAGTCCACCCCCCCCCCCAACAAAAAAAAAACGGCATCAGGCATCACATTAGTGCACCATACCATCCTGCAACTAACGGGCAAGCAGAACAGATGGTGTGCGAAACGAAGAAAGCCCTCTTGAAGCTTACGGAAGAAGCAGTTCAGTGAAGAATCGCCAGGTTCTTGTTCCAGCAGCACGCGACGGTCTCATCTTACACGGTAAAAACACCCGCCGAAGCAATGTTCGGCGGACGAAGAGCCACACCCTCGATCTCATGATACTATGGCCATGAATGAAGATCGAGAGATTCCCAGATCGGGAGTAATGGCAGATTATTCGGTCGGACAACTCGTCTACGTGAGGAATTTCAGCGGAAGTCGGGCCTTCCATGTAAAACTTGAGTAGAAAAGGCTCTATGTTGGTTGACAAGAAGGTGTCATCCCTCTGAATACGTTGGATATCAATGCCCTTGAGTGTAAATATAACGAAATCACAAAACTCTCTTTGTGTATTGTGTAACTGCCCTTGTATTTGGTAGTAGAGGCTGTGGTGGTGATTTGGACCTTTCACACCAGGCTCCTTTTTCTTATTTTTCGCCTCATACTCCTTTGCGGTTTCAGTAGGCTTCAAGAATCTTTTGGAACGGGGACACTTTACGTCAACGAGGCCATTTGTTCCAAGTAGTCAATCAGGGAATGCTGCTAGAAATCCGTCCTTCATATTAACGAATAAGCCGCACTTCTGCACATTGCAGTTTTCCTGTTCCACGTACAGTTGTAAAGCAGCATCCTCATTGATTCTACCATATTCTGTTGCGGGTGAAGAAAGGTCTTTGGGTACACGATACTTGAAACAAGTCTGGCACTGTACGTTGTGGTTCGACACCCACTAATATCGTCGTCCTTATAGAGCCTCATCATTTAATCATTACCTCGTCACCTCATATTGCTCTTCATCAACAGTAAGTACAATAGGCTACCGCCATATTACAATCCAAGAATTGAAAAATTGAGTCGTTCAATCCTTCAATATGTTTATTATTTATATAATGTTATTACGTTACATTACCTCGAGACGATCGACGTCCATCGTCGATCTTCAAATACTTATATAAGAGGGGAGGGGGGGGGGCGATCGGTGGCCGAGTGCATGTCTAGCGCACACCAGCTCGGAGCACGTGGAGCGAAAGCTCGCGCTGCAGAACCCACCCCGCCCCTGCCCGTTTCGATCTGGAAGAGCATCATACCGGCGTGCGGTCGTGTATCACTACTGCGTGGTGCACGTTAAAGACCCCAGGTTTGCGGTTGTACCGCACTGGCTAAATTGCTCATCTACACCTGAGACACCAGACGCCCACTAAGGCAGACTAACTTCCGGCTGTATAAACATACACACAACAATTTGCAATTAGACGCACAATCACAAAGAACACAGCGTGCCGCCTCTTTTCTTTGGACCGTCTTTTTTTAACCAGCGCAAGCTCGCGCGTTCTCTCTTTTGAGACGGTTAGAACTAACGTTGATTAGAACAGTCGCACATAAAACCCGCGTTTCTCCTACCCGGCCGCTTCCTCCTCTCATTATGTGTAGGTGGTTAAAACTAAATAAGCTATAATAATGGTGTATTATTCATATTTAGTTTCAGTTTCAGTCAGGGGAAAGGAGGTTCGCGGGAAGTAGGGCCAATAAATGAGCTGCGCTTAGAGTATCGGCACTCTCTTCCCCGACAGTGTTGTGGGCGCCGCCATTTTGGTGCTTGTGCAGAGCAAGCGCAACTGCCGATCGTCATGATTCAAAATTGCGACTTCCTCAGCATTAGATTCGGTGTTAGGAAGCTCATGTAATATTGCTTTGCTTTGTCGCAAACTGTTTAAAGTGGAGGACGGAAAAGCGTTTCTTGTGATTTCAGATACAGCTTCAAATAACTGGCAACCATGATTTTAAGCCACAATATGGCCAAGTGTCGCTACTCTGAAGCGTAGCTTATTTAATGACACTATTCATGCCCTTGTTCAAGAAGCTTGTAATACCTGGAGGGGCCATGACGTGAGCCCCGTGGATTCCACAAGCCACTACCTTTTGACACCTGCCTCTTCCTCATTGTTCCCGCTAGTGCCAGTAAATTAGCTACGCTTCAGAGTAACGACACTTGGCCATATTGTGGCTTAAAATCATGGTTGCCAGTTATCTGAAGCTTTATCTAAAATCACAGGAAACGCTTTTCCGTCCTCCACGAATGTTTAAACAACCCGCGACAGAGCATAGCAATATTGCATCAGCTTCCTAGCACCGCATCTAATGCAGAGGAAGTCGCACTTTTGGATCATGACGATCGGCAGTTGCGTTTGCTCTGCACAAGACCCAAAATGGCGGCGCCCAAAACAATTTTGGGGAACGGAGTGCCGATACTTTAAGCGCAGCTCATTTAGTGACTCTAGGCATGAAGTGAACTCGGGTGTATTCTTTCCCTCTTCGTCTTTATCGTTTATTGATTTCAATTATATCGAATAATGAACACTTTATATCACGCTACGCTTGTGTAATTATTTGTCTTAGATTTATTAACCTGACCCAGTACTTAAACCGTTCATTTATCGATAGTAAATCTTCAAATATATTTTCTAAATGTGAAGGTAAAACGACACGGAGATTGATGATGATACAGACGCCAACGCCGCCCTCGAAAATTTTTTGAACTTAGAAATCAGCAGTTTTGTCTGCCATCCGCCAGGTAGCGCAACAAAACACCCAAACAGTTTTTAATTGTTTTTAAAATTAGCTAAGCTCTACAACTATCAAGAAACCAAAGCAAGATCATTGGGAAAATCTAATACATCGCAATGTATATCTATTCCATACAATAAATGTTATTAGATGCCAATAAATCTGTTTGATGTCCAAAAAAGATGTGCGTCAAAAACAGGTAAGTTTGAAGGGCTCCCGGAGCGTTATGACTTTGAAAATAAAAAAAGCCACCGTCCACCTCTTGGGCAACTATTGTAGTTCTAAATGTTATAAAAGATTTTACCATAGTTTAATTATTTACTCAGCGGCATTTGAATTACCATGACTCGAAGCACAAAAAAGTGCTACGTTTGATATAGAATATCTAAACAAAACAATTTTACACAACATTAAATTTTTTTCTGCATATTACCAATTATAAGCACTACATCTGTAGCTAATTTCATTGCCCTAGCGTTTGTCATTAAAAACATATTTGTGCTGAAAAATGTCAATTTTAAGGCAATATTTGGAGAGCTGAAAAAAACAAAGTAGTGCAAATACCAAAAAAGTATATCGTTACATTCTGCTCCGACATCATCTTAACAAAACTGCTCTATTGGAACCGTGTTATCTTTAATGAATCGTTCATAAAACATGAACCAGCGGAGCAAGTGAGGGTCCGCGCCATCATATTCGCAACGCTACAAATGCGCATGAACAGTATAAACCAATACATACATAATATCAAATGAAAGAGGATTGCATTGCCTTTCGAATGACATCAATCCCACAAAACAGTATTTAAAAGGAGATGAGTAATGACCTGCCAAAAGTACCTAAACTGCCACATTCAGTGGGACCGTGGCCTTAAGCATCCATATAGTTGAAAAACGTATTTACGGCTCGAAACGGACTTGCAAATTGCTTGTCTTCATGCAGAAACTTGTAAATATACTCGACTCTTTTCAACGTTATCACGTAAAAATGAAGCAGTTCTGCCATGTTATATATGCTCATTTAAGTTGCATTATATGCGGCAAGCTGCATTGAGGAGTCCATTATGTGAAAAAGATAGTTATAAAATGAATTTACAACGAAGAAGAACATTTTAGAGCCTAGGTGCTTTACGGCTGCAAAACGAATTTGTAGTTGGCGCCGAGGGAGCCGCCCCTGGTCACGTGGTACCAATGCGCCGCCTCATGCGTCGCCGCCATAGAGTTATTATAATCTACGCTAGAGGTTCAACTGGCGCTAGTGTCTATGCGACTTCCGGGAGGCAAATTGAAGCAGACAGCAACCAGTCTACTTTTGCGGTGCTCCTGTGCATTCCTATGGGAAAACGCGCGTGAATTTTGTCTCTTAACCGGAAAATAACGTGAATAACTTTTGTTATATCGGTTGTACCGGATAATATGTACCTTTATTGATATTGTGAAAGTGTAATTGATTTAGTTACAGCATTTTTCTTTGCAACTGAACGATGTTAAACTTCGCTATATTTCAGGCCCAAACCTCCGTTCCATGGCAGGTATGTAAAAATGAGCGACGATTCTAAGCTAAATAACAATCGAAAGGAATGTAGAGTGCGTTCAAGGTTCGCTAGCATTCCGGTGGCGCTTATATATTGCTAATATGCCCGTTCTGTCACTATATGAAAATGACTCCGTCGTGCATCTTTACGATCTGTTAAAAAAATAAAGTATGTGGGCTACGAAAGGTGTGTCTTTTCATTATTTCCTATGTCGGGCAGTTTTAATCGGGCACCTGTTCTCTGGCTTCTCCCTATTTGCAAAGATTTGGAGCGTGCGGGTGATGATTTGAACCCACAACAAGCATTTTCACACATATTCATGAGCAGAAAGAATAAAGCAGTACTTATTTATGGCAAATCTGACTATATTACGTGGCTTTCAATTTATTTTGATCGTCTGCATTCACAGGAGGTGCTTATCCAGCGGTACTGCGTAGTTCTAGCCGTCTCTCGTGGTTTTCCACATGCCCTTCGTTCGTTTGGCACGTATATCCCCCATGCTGGAAAGCGCCGACGCCGTGTTCGCGCTAACAGTGTCCGACAGTGCACATAAATACACGTACGAAGCGGTTTAAGCACCGTTTTTCATGCCACGAATTTCAAATAAAAGCGCAGTAACTGACCAATTATCTCGTCTGCGTAACTGAGAAATGTTCGAATGCGCCCAATACGTACGAATTATTTGTGATATTTTCTCTTATAATCGAGCGCAGAGAGAAAATGCACTCGCTTTTTCCCATAGAAATGCATTACCGGAAGTCAATTTCGGACTGGTTGCTGTCTGCTTCAATTTGCAGCAGCACACTAGCGCCAGTTGAACCTCTAGCGTACATTATAATAACTCTATGGTCGCCGCCGCCGCAAAGTTACGCCGCCGCCGCCCGCTGAGCGTCGTGCGACGCCGCATCAACGTGATTCTCCACGTCGCCGCCGACGCCGCGCAAGTTCTGCCTGCTTCGGGCGCCGCCGCCGTCATCTAACCGGCGCGCAGGTCTATCACGTCCGCTTGCGCTTTTTCAGGAGCCTCCGTTGGCCTCTGAAAGTTACTTGTTATTCTTTGTTCTTTGTTGCACTTCCAACAAAAATTAATATGTAACTTTTCGAGACTCATAGCAAGCTTCCGAAATATTGCAAGTACCACGTGACAAATAGGGGCCAGTCAAATGATAAATAATGGGCCACTTTTCCGCGGCAGCCCGCGGGCGCCATTTGCAAATTCGTATAGCGCCGTAAATATAGCTCAACATTTTTTTTATTTTTCGTTGTAAATTCGTTTTATGACTTCCTTTTCCCAACCCGGCTGTTAAAAAAAAAAGTTTTTTTTTTTAACTTTGCATGTGTCCTTTAACAGATCAGCAGGCGTCGTAAATTTTAATGTGTAGAAATCAGCTGACGTCATATTGATTCGGTGCCCTCATCGGCCTATATAAATGTCCCGCCCTTTCGGAACTAGCAGATGATCACGACCTTTCGCGCTCGTTGTGTTAAATAGGACGGCTGTAAGAGTAAAGCGAGCAGCGAACCCTGTGTCACGAGGAGGAAATGGTACGAATGTCGCGTTGACGCGGCGAACAGGACGGCTACCCAGGAGGAGTCAGTCAGTCATAGTATTGCAGAAGGAATGCAAAGGAAATGTTGCTTGGGAGGATGAGACACCACGGCCTTACAATATCGGCGCTCAACAACAGTTCTCCCGGCCAAAAACAACGCCATGTGCGCGCTAAAACCGGCGGCGCGGGACAACAATGTCGCAGACGCACACGAAGATGGGCCGGTTCCGATAGTGATGTGAGCAAATCTTGAAACTAGCTAATCGTGCACGCCATTCGTGCGCGTTAAACGATACGAAAGAGCGAAAATAATCCCCGGAGAAGGGGAACAGAGAAAAAGGACAAACGCAAATTTCCAAACACAGCCAGATGACTGGTGCGCTACTTGAAACGTCCGCTTGTCGGGTAGAACCCGACCCTCTCGATCTGGTGGAGCGGCTCTACCAACTGAGCTAGCAAGGGTTGGACGTCAGCAGAGCAAACAGACTGATGAAGCCTGTTTGCTCTACTGACGTCTAACCTCTAGATTCAGTTAATAGAGCGCTGCACTGAAATGCAGATGTCCCGGGTTCGATAACCGGACCGGGCGGATTTTTTCGGTCGCGCATTCGCCACCTAGCTGTATTTGGAGCTTTGTGTTCGTCCTTGTCTCTCTTGTACCCTCCTCCAGGGAATATTTCGTCTTTCTTGTCCAGCTGGCTTGCACCTCTGCATTTAATTGCGTTATACCCAAACGATACCGCGTATTTTCCTAAGCTTCGAGCTCCCTATCCTAGAAACTGCCGTGCTCTATCGCTATCCGTGGGGATCCGATAGCACTCGAAAGGTTATCTCTTGGAAACAGCAAAGTTCAGAGACTAGTTGGGTCGAAGTCAGCCTCCTATTAACTGTAACCGTTTGTGAAGAACGGTCTTCTTTTGAAATGAAAAGTTACTGCTGACCGACGTGTTCTTCTGAAGAAGGAAAGGGGAAAGCGGAAGTTTGAGAAACTACAGCAACTACCTCGAAAGCTCCTCTCCCGATATGAAGCTGGAGGCATGTTACGTCCTCGGTTACCTTCCTCGAGCATAAAACTGCACTGCTCGAGTCTATCCTTCACTCTGTTCCGCACAGCCGCAGTGGCTGTGCGGAACAGAGTGAAGAATAGATTCGAGCATCATCTGGACGCCATCATCCTGCCAGGCTTCAGTGTCGTGGGGCTGACTCGGCGTCGGGCAGTTAAAACATTTTATATTTCGTGTGTTTTCTTCGCCCCGTAGAACTTGTTTCTCGGGTATGGTTCCGCTGAACTTTTTTTTTTGTTTTCTTAATAACTGTTTATTATCGTTGTTTACGTTTTGGGCTTTATTTCGTCAGCGGCGTAGAGCTTGACGGTGCTGTTGAAGCGTGTTCGCACGCATTTGGCTGCGTCCCGTTTAGGGGATGCCCGGAGGGAGTTGAGTCTTTGCTCTCGCCGTGCGCGGCTCAGTTTTTCCCTCTTGATTAATTTTAATTTTTTGTTTCACCTTTACGTGCCGTCGACTTTGTCTGACTGTCCACCAGGCGTGGACCTATCGCCTCTCCCCGGTCGAACATAAATATTACATTTTTTACGTTATTTCCGTTAAGATCGGATTTGTGTAACTATATTTTTATCAATTTATTTTTATTCCCTACCCTCTCCGTGAGAATCTTTCCTTGTGTTTTAGACCATTTCTGTGTCTTCACTTTTGTGTATTACGGAAGTGAGAGGCCATTGCCTGATGATCTGTGCGATGGGCGGTGAACAAACCCCTAGCGTTTAGTATGGAAAGAATTGTATATAATATTTTAATAATGTGGTACTTTCGATGTCTTAATAATATGACAGCTAATAGGTAGTCATGCTCTATTACAGTGAAAGTTTTATAAATCGAAACAATACAACGATATTGGAAGTGAAACTAGGCCTGCTGATTTCAATAGATATGTTGCTCGTGCTTTCCCGCGCTTATCTAAACATAAAATAACTATTCAACACCACAAATTGCGTTGATAATTGATTACCAAACACCAGAAAGAAATACACGAAATTGTTTTCACAACTATGGAAACGCACGCGTCGCTATGTCTGACTTAGGTCTTGCAAAACGAAGGCGTCTTCTTTACGACATTGAGGCTTATGCATAGAGAATACGAACGAAATACACGCGTTTTCGACTTGCTTTTCGAGTAGACAACAATATTATCTACAGTGTAACAAAAAATATATTGTTTTGTTTTACAAAATCGATCTCAAAATTGATACTTTTTGGTTTTAGCATAACATTCACAGAGATGTACCGCAAAGGGAATTTCATACAGATGAGTCATTTCACAAAATATAAAGAGCGTGTTTCGGGCTCTCCGTAGACATACAAAATATTGATGTAACCCAAGCAGATTGCCAGTATTTAATTGTCAAATTTCACAAAAGTTCTATTAACCGAGGGGCGTTTTTGACATCTTACAGACAAAAAAGCAAAGCGCCTAAAATTATTTCATGGTATTAGAGCTTTATAACTGTGTTCAAAGAGTGCTAGAAAAAACGTTAATATAACGTGGACTGAAAATTCACGGCGAGAGATCGAGCGAAACATCCGACCCACGACGGATGTGAAAACAATGTTTTTCGCCGCGGCCTTTTTTTTTTAAATTCGTAAGTCGAGAACAAATAATCCAACTAACTTGCGGTTTGTGGTGACTGCGTTTTTAGAGGCGACGCCATAACATATTCTTTTTGCCAAAAATTTTCAGAACAACAGAAGGCACGCGAAGTATTTCTGAAAACCGACAAATTTGACGGGTTTTAAGCTTCAGTTTCCTGTCGGAGAGCATCTCAGCCCCGGCGGCACCGCGCACCGTGGAGAGATAGTGCAACCAACCTCTGCTGCGTCACGCGATGACAGCGTCGCAGAGGCTGGTTGCACTATTTCTCCACGGGGCGCGGTGCCGCCGGGGCTGAGATGCTCTCCGGTAGAAAACTGAAACTTAAAAACCCGTCAAATTTATGCGGTTTTTCAGAAAGCCGTAAAATGCTTCGCGTGCCTTCTGTTGTTCTGCATATTGTTGATTTGGTTGTTTTTTGATGATGCTGCGCAATTTTCTAATTTATATCATGCCCGTAAACCCAATATTAAAAAGTTAATTACGCAAAAATAATTAATACTGTGAACGACTAAAGTTTCGCAAGGACCTAATTTTCGCGAATTTCGCGAATCGCCTACAATTCGCGAAAAATACGTCCCGCGAACAATTCGGGCATAATGTGAACGCTATGGAAGCTACACTCGATTCGCGAATAATTACAAATTTTAAGCTTTGGCCCGATTCGCGAAAAATTTAAGCCCGCGAAAATTAAGTCGTTTACAGTAATCTAATTATCCCGGACTTTAATAATTTTCTTAAATAGGCCCTCTGGCCCAGGACCAAAACGAAACAAGTCTTTTTTTGTAGCGACGTCATCGCGTGACGCAGCCGAGGTTGGTTGCACTATCTCTCCACGGGGCGCGGTGCCGCCGGGGCAGAGATGCGCTCCGGTAGCAAACCGAAACTTAAAAACACGTCGAATTTATGCGGTTTTTCAGAAAGCCGTAAAACGCCTCGTGTGCCTTCTATCATTCTGCATATTGTTGATTTAGGGTATTTTGATGATGCTGCGCAATTTTCTAATTGAAATCATGCCCGTAAACCCAATATTGAAAAGTTAATTACGCAAAAATAATTAATAATCTAATTATCTCGGACTTTATTAATTTTCCTAAATAGGCCTCTGGCCCAGGACCAAAACGAAACAAGTCTTTTTTGTAGCGACGTCATCGCGTGACGCAGCAGACATTGGTTGCACTATCTCTCCACGGGGCGCGGTGCCACCGGGGCCGAGATGCGCTCCGATATCAAACCGAAACTTAAAAACCCGTCGAATTTGTACGGTTTTTCAGAAAGCCGTAAAATGCTTCGCGTGCCTTCTGTTCTGGAATTTGTGGATTTAGTGTTTTTCGATGATGCTGAGCAATTTTCCAATTAAAACCGTGCCCTTAAACACAATATTAAAAAAGTTAATTACGCATAAATAATTAACAATCTAATTATAAAGGACTTTAGTAATTTTTGTAAATAGGCACCTGGCCCAGGAACAAAACGACACACACAAGCCTTTTATTGTTGCGACGCGTAGTTTTCGGAATATCGAATTTGTCCACCTTTCGTGAAACACGTGTGTATATATATATATATATATATATATATATATATATATGGGTGATTTCACCTCAAATCATGCAGGCGAAAAAAGTCGAGTTCTTAATTTCGGTAAAAAAAAAATATATATATATATGTTATGGCGTCGCCTCTAAAAACGCAGTCGCCACAAACCGCAAGTTCATTGGATTATTTGTTCTTGACTTGGGAATTAAAAAAAAGGCCGCGGCGGGAAACATTGTTTTTCACATCCGTCGTGGGTTGGATGTTTCGCTCGATCTCTCGCCGTGGATTTTCAGTCCACGTTATATTAACTTTTTTTCCAGCACTCCTTGAACACAGTTAAAAAGCTCTAATGCCATGAAATAATTTTAGGCGCTTTGCTTTTTTGTCTGTAAGATGTCAAAAACGCCCCTCGGTTAATAGTTGTAAACTTTAACAATTAAATACTGGCAATCTACTTGGCTTACATCAATATTTTTTGCCTACGGAGAGCCCAAAACACGCTCTTTATATTTTATGAAATGACTCATCTGTATGAAATTCCCTTGCGGTACATCTCTGTTAATGTTATGCTAAAACCAAAAAATATCAATTTTGAGATCGATTTTGTGAAAAAAAAATTTTTTTTTGCTACACTGTAGATATTATAGTTGTCTACTCAAAAAGCAAGTCGAAAACGCGGGTATTTTGTTCGTATGCTCTATATAAAAGCGATCAATGTCGAAGAGCGTTCACCAACACCTTCTGCAATTTCCAGTCCGTTAAAGACTTGCGAAAAAGCTCCTCCGGTTGCGCAGCGGGTTGTTTGAGCAGCCCACAGCGCTACAAGTTGCACTCGGCATCTTTCGAGGAACAGCTGGGCAGTCTTGGGCGCACCTGGTTGCTCGCTAAAACGTGTCTTGGGGTCCTCACAAGCAAATAAACAAAAGGCTGTAGTGAAGCTTACACGGGCTACAGATAAAAGCAACGGCTAAACACGCCAATCACAAGCCGAAGTAGTGGTGGTAGCGGCTCAAAGAAGCGCACTCCCGCAACTCCCGGACTGGAGGAAAAAAAGCAGTGACAGACAGAGACGGCACCTGCCACAGCACGGGCTCCATCTCAAACATCGCATCAATCCAGGAGGCGGAGGAGATGGCCATAGCGCTGGCCATCTCACACGCAATTTCACGCAGAGACACCACCGACCTCAAACATAAGATAAATATCATCACCGACTCGGTAAGCAGCGTGCAGAGCGTTTGCGGGCAACACCCTCTACCCACGGACAGCACACCTCATCAACGCCATGAGCACCGAATGGTTACAAATAACCGGTCATCCGGATCATCTGGACCCCTGCACATCTGGGCTTATCCGGCAACGAAAGTGCTCACGCACTAGCCCGAGCGGTAGCGACGAACCGGGCTTTGTCGGATGGGATCAGGATACAGCGGGACCCAGAGCCAAACACACCCGCGGACTCCCAATCCCTCCACACTCCAACCGACGCACTACTTAACACCTCGCACCTGGTAACGGAATACTACCGAACAACCCGCCGGGTCCTACCCCCTCTGCATCGGGGAGCTATCCCGAGCAGAGGCAGCGGACTGGCGACAACTTCAAACGTTTACGTTCCCTAACCTCCACCAGCGACATCGCTGGTTCCCCAACCGGTACCCAGGCACCTGTCCGGGATGTGGCAGCGATCACCCTAACATGTACCACTCCATCTGGGAATGCCTCCACCCCCTCGGTGAGGGTATCACCCCCATTCCTTCCCCCACCTTTTCCTCCTGGGAGGCGGCCCTTTCCGGCACAGAGCTCGATGACCAGCAGCGACTGGTTGAGCGAGCCCGCCGAATCTGGGCGGCCAGCGGAGCCCTGGACTAAGGGCACCGACCAGAGACCGCAAGGTCCTTTCACTTTATCGATTAATAAAGTTTACGATGTTGATGATGAAGAAAACGATATGAAGTCATGGCCCAATGTTGCTTTAGCGATCGGCAACCCGCTGGCCGCCCGCTAATGGGGTATCCACGACGAAGGAGAAATCAGCCACTTTCGTCCGCGGAGCGCGCATCACGTGCAACATACGTCATCCCTTTTGACGCCTCGCGGCGCCGTTCTCCTCCGTGGCACGTGGCGGAGCTTTGTTCCATCAGCCCGAAAGCTCTGCAGGTGCACGCGGCGGAGCTCGGGACGGAGTTTCCCGGGTCGTTGACGTCACGACATCCGTCCGCGGAGTTCTCCTTCGTGTGGATACCCCTTAAGGAGCAGCGGCTGCGGCGGGCGCCCGCTGCTTCTTAGCTGCTCTTAACGCACGAGAGCTTGTGCCGAGATTGCCCAGAGCAAGCGCGAGCCCTCCTTGCTCTAGGGCACATCTCGGCGGCACGCGCTCTCGTGCGTTAAGCAGCTCCTAACCTATGAGCTCGCGCTTTTAGCCTTCTCATGCGGTACAACATCAGGTGAAACGGAGTATAGAAGTGGCGCGCGGCACGTGTCGAGCATTTCCACAACAATAAATTTGGTATGTAGAAGCAACCATCGTCATCATTATCATTTACCGCCGAGACCTCCACGACGATAGATGGCTCTCGCCAAGCCCAGAGAACCTGTCCGCGCTGAGGCTATTGTATTTGAGAGTGAGGGAATGTATTCTCCCTAGTAAAGTATTTGTTCATGCTTTCGCATTCATAACTCGTAGGTGCTTAGGTGTCCACGAAATTTTGTTTTCTCGATGTGACAAGTACCAGATTGTTATACCTTTTCTCGCCAAAGTTCATAGAACTTCACCTGGTGGAAACCAAACAATGTGAATAAATAATATTTGAATTCGAATTTCCGTTGCAAAGTGTCCACAATATTTGTGAACCATTCTTCACTTATTGCAACAAGATCACACAATGCGAGAACAGAAAATTAATTTGGTTTTCTGCCCAGATGTCCACCCAAAAAGCATGTGCGAAGTAACTTGTTTCACAAAGCTTTCCCAGGACTCGCGACGACATGTTAAGGGAGTACCAACGTTACTAGAACACTGAGTTGGGAAACTCACCATTGAAACCTAGGCCACTGACCTCCACCGATTCCGAGATAAATACGATAACAGCGCCACCCTTTAGCGCCGAATGGGAACATGAAAGCTGCGTTATATGGCTACTGCTAGGGTCACTGAATGTTGCCAGAGTGCCGAAACTCTCAGGATCGAGGTGCCAAGATGGCGGCTCAATCTTTTTCTTGACTGTGGTCACATTGAGCTTTCAGAAAGCATGTTTTTGCTTAAAAAAAAGGAAAAAACTTCGTCTGTAGGAACTTTTATTTGAGATTACTACAAAATATCAGGCGCGTGAAGTTTTCTAAAATCTTTAGTTTATGAGGTTTTGCGGCACAATTAATATTGTGTTTCTACAACAATTTCTCACTGGTGATTTCAGGTAGCGTTTCCAAAACTGGGCGCGTCCTAATTTCGGAAGTAATTCGCGGAGCATCCACTTGGGAGACGGGGGCTGGCATCCCTGAAACCATTTCCACCGTACATGTTTCGGGGCCAGAATGGCCGATCAAAGCCAAAATAGAAGAGTCACAGCGAACGCTATCGAATGCGATACTCCCGAACTAATACAAGCACTCGTGCAGTTCCGCAAGTTGCCGCTGCGGGAAAAATGGCGGCGTTGCGATCGCCATTAGCTCGGTTCTCGATTACAGATCAATGCCACTTTTCCAGAGCAGGATCTATGTCACTTTACCAAATGAGTGGTTCTGATAACACTGGGAAGCACTAAAATTGTTGCCTGTTTATACAAAAAAATTGACTTACGTAAACCGCTTTTGCATTGCCTCCTAACTTAATGCAATTAGTAAATAAGTATTTCAGTATACAAGTGTTTCGAGAATAAATAATAACACAAAAAGTCTGACCCCTCATGTATTCCACATACAAAGACAATGTAAAAGGGAAAAACAAATGCAAAAACACAAGTTGTTACAAATGACTTTTATTCTCTGCGACTTTGGACACAGGGCTCGTAGCCCTGTCCAAAAACAAATCTACACATCACGACGGTTTTTCCTCATAAATAAACAAGATGCACCTAAGTTATCATCAGCTTTGGTCTGAGCCTTCATATAAAGGACGGACAATTTTCAAGTGAAAGTCACTGGAGGAAGAGGGCTGGAAAAAGTGACGGGCTCAGCATTTGTTTCATACAATACACCGGATCATTTGAAGTGGTCTGTAAGAAGAAGAAGAGGACTAGATAAAATCATGCACAGCCATTAAATACGGGATTTTGCCTAAGGTTTCCAAATTCAGTGCGCTCACTCAGATTCCCAAGACCTCTTTTTATTTAGCTAAAGTCATCCAACACTCTGCTTAACAGGCTCGGTGCAGAGATTTGAAATGGTGAAGCAGTTGTAACGTCAATGAAAAACAGGCCAGACAACTGTTTGCGACAGAAAAGTGGCCACTGCACAACCTCGAATTCAACGCTTCGGGTTTAAAAAGCTTTTCACAGGGTCACAACCAGACTTGTTCTCATTACTTGAAAAATGCAATGGGTTACAATTACAAAATACCGAGCCTCAAATTAATGGTTTACTGTTACAAATTACTTTCGCTGAAAAGTAACGGATTACTTTACTCGTTACGTTACAAATTACTTTCACGTTACTTTTTCTGTACTCTTATCCATAAAACAATAGAAACAATTTTGATATTTTTTTCAGAAATGTTCTGCAACATTAATTTTCATTTCTCATACGCCCGCTTTAAGGTAGTTCCTGTAAAAATAAAACATTGTAGTTAAGTGGAAGAGTGTGGAGGCACTCCGTTCACCTGTAAGCTGACAAGGCACCGAAAGCTGCAACCACACCCGCCATTCCGCTAGCTTACGGCCTCCGGAAATAAGCCCTGGAAATGTGCAGACAAAGCGAGCAGTGCGCATGCTTAGTAGCAGCGTCTGCTTCCACTAGGAGATTCGGAGCTAAAGGAGCGATCTACGAAAGCTACCTTTTGATTCGGGTATTTCGCTTGTTATTCACAAGAAAAGACAAAACTTGGTTCGAACGTTACAAAGTATAGCCAATGCAGATTGCAGGTGTCCCAGCTTACCTTGATGCATTTCCGTATTGTGCACAGTTGGCATTTAAGGATATGAACAAGCTTGCATGAATAGTAACTTTTTATTACGGTAAAACACCGCGCGTTGCCTTCTCTTCCGCTCCCCCGATGGCTTCGTCTTTCGGCCATGCGGAAAGGGCGCCGAGGCCTTCCAGGTCTAGGAGGTGTGGAGACTTCCTGGAGCCTTCAACGGAAACACACAAGACTGGGCACATCTGTGAGGGGCAACTGGGCCGCATCCTGAAGACGATGTTCCGTTGTCTCAGACGACTCAATGCGGCGGCTGCACCGACGATGGAAGACATTTCCACCTCATCTTTGTCGCGATGTCACTACCGTCGTTGCCAGGGGAAGTGAAGTGATGAAGTGTTTTACTCTGACCTCAACTAGGTGATTAGACACGAGACTCGCATTTAATATTCAGTTGCACTTCAAATAGCTGTTTTATGAATATCCTACTCGAATTGTGTACCCTGTAAGGTATATCATGCTTTTCCTGAGATTCGTTTCGGTATT
Source organism: Ixodes ricinus (assembly GCA_037355805.1). NCBI lineage: Eukaryota > Metazoa > Arthropoda > Arachnida > Ixodida > Ixodidae > Ixodes > Ixodes ricinus. Next base: position 23,754 of record JAZHYW010041689.1, read on the forward strand.
ATCTTTCAACGTGACTACCAACCCTCAAAGAAAAACAGTACTTGCCTCGTCAATAATTTTATGTATCCACAGTAGAGCTCAACTTCGAATATTCAACCTTCTGACAGGAGCAAACTTACACCGAATTCTGGTTACTGAAAAACACTTCCGAAAACGCGCTCTCATGTTTCAAGTGCGTAGTATCACCTTACGTCACGCCCGTGGTTTTGCCGGCTTAACACCCATCTTGCGTTATTCGTTTTATCGCCCGAGAACCTTCCTGACATAATTATCGAAAATGCTTTTCACCCTCATTATTAACAGTCTAATTGTTTATGTTTCAACAATTAGAGTTCAACTGAGCTGGCCTACCTCAGTTATACTCTATTTCAACTTATAATGTGCTGTGCCGGAGAAAAAGCTACAAGCGCGAGCCCTTTTCTCTAGGGCACCGTGTCGGCGGCATAGGCTCTCGTGAATTAAGGGCAGCTGCCAACGCTCTGAGCTTGCGGTCCTCGCCTTCGCTACGGTACAACATAAAGTGCAACGGAGTATAACTGACGGGTGTTCGCCCCAATAGAGCTAAAGATGGTGGAGTCCGCCGCATCTCTGCCCATGGCCAGCGCCGGCGAAGCACTCAGGTATCTAAAAAGTATGGTAACAACAAACATTATCGGAAGAGGCATGATTCGTGGACAGCTGCCGCTAGAACGATGAAGGCATGTCGCCGAAGCCAAAGCTCGCCGAAGGCGGCCATTGTAATGCCGGTGCCAAAAATACTTTCGTTGTCTCTCTCTTGCTTGCATTCGCGCGAAACGTTCTTAATGTTCTTACTGTCGTTTCTTTACTCTAAAAAACATTTTTTTAAGAGTTTATAATGAATGAAAAGTATGCATAAAAGACATTTCCATGGCTCTTCAAAAAATTGTAAGAGAGATTTAGGGAATCGTTTTTGCACATCCTATATGATACCATGGGCCCTCCGGTACAAACTGCGCACGTGCGAGTCTTCTGTGGTATTATCGTAATACCCCTTTGGAACCGTTTGCGCTCCGGAAACATCTCTTGAACGCCTGATGGTCTCTGAACGAAGTCAGCCGTGGTCCGGGTAATCGCCGACAACGTGAACCTGCCTCCGCGTTCAAGCCTTTTCGTAGTTTAGACGACCCCGCAGTTTATGTGAAGGCATTTGGCTTAGGTTTGTGTTAATTCATTAAGGTTGCATCAGAACGATGCATTTTTAAAGGGAAATCACCGCGTAGGATCGCATCTTCGCACATTTAGAGGATCTGTGTTTACCTCTATCCCTATTGTAAGATATATGAAGGCAAGAATTAATTTGCCTACTCAGCCTCGCCCTATTTCATAGGTTCGGGGGGATGTCGTGCCTTGAGTAATGAGAACGAGACCATTTGCTTTGAAAATTGTTTAAACAAAGAGATAAAGAAACATATTTACAGCAGCGGTATCAGTAAAGGTTCTACGAAAAATATTTACAGCAGTGGCACCAGGAAGAGGTTACACCCGCGGAGTCCACATATCTTAATGTCAATAGAAACAAAGTTTCACATCATACATTAGGGCTTGAAGTCTTCTGTCGTTGCAATAGTGAAGATGGCTGAGCGGGTGGACGCCTGGGTTCCGGGCCTTGAGAAGCAGGACGGGCCCAGCGAGGTCGGTGGGCAGGCTGACGGCCATGTCGAACGTGGACGAACTCATCGGTCAGTGAAATCCTCGAACCACTCGTATACTTCTTCTTCTCTTTTTTTTTTTATTCTTCCCCGCTCGTGCTTTTTCTCCGGCCGTTGACGGTTTATCTTGTGACACGCGGGGCCGCGTTACTGGCGAAAACATATGTAGCCCTGTGATAGTTCTCTGCCGCGCACATCACAGCGACAAATAGTGGGTGATTTGCTTTTCTCCTTGTTTGTGTCAGTGTATACTGAGAATTCCATTTATATAGGTGGCAAAACGTGTCTTTGTTAACCATGCTGAATAAACCTGAGACTGGGGCAGATATGAACATATAAGTCGATTGAACATTCATCAGCTTGCCTGCACCCTTACAATATTGTGTGTTTGTTACTTTTTTTGTTTCGTAAAGTTTGAGTAATTATTTCAATTATAAATTCTGGCTTTTGGAACACATCTGGTTAAACATATGTTCAAAAATTATTGTACTTAGTAATGGTAGACCAGTGCTGGTACGTTCAGCAAGAGTATGCTTAGTGACAGTGTTCTGTGAAAAATACCTCATGTGAGGTATCTGATATCTTGCCAACTACAGAAGTGTCACATATCAGAACTACCTTCTCGTGTTAAGGCCGGTTCAGAAATTTGCATTGCATGTATTCAAATTATAGCGACTTTTATCTACCGCAGTGGAGAAGCTTTGTTTTACATGACATGACAAAGTCATTGTGACCGGCACTGAATGCAACCTGAACTGTTTATTTCCAAGAAAACAAGTCTCAACTCTGATTCTGCCTCGCTCGCCATGACTTGCCAGTCCCTCATCTCCAGCTTCCCAGTGATGCGCTTATCTTGCCCGACAGTGCACCCTCATGGTTCTTGTATAGCTCTACTCTGGAAGCTTTCTCAATGGCTGTGGTGAGGACTCTGTTCCCTGACAGATTACAAAACAATGTCGTCGTTACATTCCTCTAACTTGGTCGGTGGTTGGTCGAACTGGTACATGCTTGCCGCCCATGATCAGCTTTTAGTATAGCACCACACACAACTTTTGATGCCGATGTGCTTTGTGCTAATTAATGTTGAACATTTTTACAGAAGTTAAAGCAGCAGCAGCAGCAGTGGTAAAAATGATTGCACGAGGAGCTGCAGCCATAGGCCTAGCGGTAGCTGCTGGAGCATCCGTTGCAGGAGGCACCGCAAACAAGCCCACATACGAGTTGTCCAACTACATTGAAGATGGCGATTTGGTAAGCTGAGTTAGCAATTGTTAAGCTTGATACTTTTTAGCTCATAAGATGTCTTCATGATTTTGAAAGGCTTCGAACACTTGAAACGTTAATAAAACTAGTTATAAGAGATGCCATTAGAAGCCATCCTGACAAAGTATTGTTTTAATTTACATGGATTTTTGTGAAAGTAACAAAAATATTTGTTCAGTGCTTTCATCTGCAATGATTCTTTTTATTATGATATATTTGCTATTATCTCAATATTATCTGAAATATAAAGTATTCCATTTTGCACTTACATTGCACCACATGAGTATCGTAAATATACTAATCAACGTGCACAAAAGAGCACTTCATAGAGATGAAAACTCTAGTTGCTTGTCACCAAATATCTCGGTTTTGTTTGCTCTTAACATTTTTATAAGTGGATTTCCAGAACGTGGGCGTGAATCGTGGAACTACGCCATGCGGGCGAAGATAGGGGAGAGCTCACAGTAAAGAACATGGTCACCTCAACATCGGCTCGGATGTCCTCCTCCGGAGGACCATGACTGGGACTGTGTCAAAATCAACAAGGACAAGGCAGCCAGGCCACCCTTGGCTCCCAAGAAAGAGGCATTCATGAGAGGTGGGCAAATCATCTGACATTAACGTAATCTAAACCAGGGGTCTTCAAACGTTTTGGCTAAGGGGCCAGATCAGTGATATGTCGCAACCTTGAGGGCCAGGGAAAAACAGTAATAATAAACAAGGTAAAATTAAATGAATAAACCTAGTATGCCTTTGATACACAGAAATGACTGCTGGAATAAGTATTATAAAAACGTAGGGATTAATACATATACGCTGATTTTAAATTTTATTATTTGTCGAATTATGAAATTAGACAACACATCTGGCCAAGAAACCTCATCAGTCATTATTCAAAGCGCATGGGACGTATGGCACATTCGTGCAGTGCAAAAGACTAATTAGAATGATATAACTAATGCTGACAATATGCAATTGTGGCGACAGTGAACATGGAGCGCAGTAAGGTACACGAGAACGCAATGAAATTTAACATAGTTACACAAACATGAACGGGCCTAAGGGTGGTAATGTGTAGTGATGACAGTGCTCAAGTAATAATACGGCGAGAGGGCCCGCGTTACATGTGGTTTGTTTTATCTTTCTGGTATTTTAGTTTGCGCGTTCGAAACGCGTCGAGGCCCCGTTCCTTTACGCGGACTTCTTTCTGAAGCGGGCTGCTGGAGCCGGGCGCTGTGCCGAGCTCCATCGGAACGACCGAGAACAGCCGCCGCGGGCTGGACAGAAGACTTGCGTGGCCCGGGGTTTGTAGACCCCTGATCTAAACGATAGTTTTGGGACTTTGTCACTCGTGGCCAGTCAGATTTGCAGTAGGTGGTGCCGTTATAACTTACTGAGTGTTTTAAAAAAGTACAGTCGCTCTCGCCTGAATGGCATAGAATGATGCATATTATTCAGTCTTGTAGTGTGAGGTTTACAGTATTATTCCGAGAGAGTGATTGACAGAACGTTTAAACAATGTTGATAAGTCACTCTTAGTTGACGCGAGAATCAGCATTGTTTTTTCTTGTTTTATTTTTTGCTATTGGTTTGAACAAACATTGCATAGAAGTGGGGTCAGTAAAAAAGGTAACAATCAAATTATGTCCTCCACAGCACCTGTACAAACTGCCTTGGCGGCGTTTAGACTAAGAAGGATGAAATTTAAGTGGATTGTGCACAAGACGCAGGTTCTGATAGTTTTGATAATCTGATACACAGGCAGACCCACACTGGTGGGTCTGTGGGTCCTATAGGCATCCCACAAAGCTCCTATATAATCTCTGCGGTGCCGCAGGGCTCCCACAGACCCGCAAAACGTCTGTGGGGATCCACAGACCCACACATTCTGTGGGGACCCACAGGGACCCGTAGACCCACAGGGACCCGTAGACCCACAGGGACCCGTAGACCCATAGGGACCCATAGACCCACAAACACTCTATGGGGACCCACAGCGTTCCACAATCCTACAGGTGTGCAGGTTTTTAGAGTGGCGGTACCACTGGCTCAAGCTCCCGAAAACTGTCCACCTTTACACACCGCCGTGCCACGAGTACCTGCAAAGAATGAATCTTCCTAGGAAGCAGGCAGGCCTCCTGCAGCCGATCGTGCCCACGACTGCACTGTTCGAGCAGATTGGAGTGAATCTGCATGAACCTCCCCGCCGTCGACGCGGCTTAACCATTGGATAATCGTAGCAACTGATTATCGCACCCTTTACGCCGATACAAAAGCACTCCCGTCGGGAACCGTTGTGGAAGTAATCAAGTTTGTCGTCGAACCCATCGTCTTCCAACACGGCGCCTCTCATGACCTGATTATGGGCGGAGGCTCATCGCTCATTGCGCAACTGATAGAAGAGATACTCCACCTGAGCCACACTGACCACCGTCGAACGACGGCATACCACCTGCAGACAAACGGGCTGACGGGCCGATTAAACAAGACCATCGTCGGCATGATCTCGATGTATGTGGACGTGGAACACAAGACGTGGGATGATATCTTGCCCTACGTAACGTTTGCTTACAACACGGCGGTTCAAGAGACCACTGGGATAAAACCTTTTTAACTGGAGCACGGCAGAAAGGTGGCGACGATGCTCGACGCCATGCTGCCCCACGACCTGACGGACGGCGGAACCGAGGACGCCCAGCTGGTCACCCAACGGGCAGAAGATGTACGCCAGCTAGCCCGCCTTTGTGTAAAGGACCAACAACGTGTCGACGCTGGCCGGTACAACATTTGTCGCCGCGACGTGGAGTTCCAGCCAGGATACAGGGTGTGTACTGACGCCCATTCACCGCCGCGGCCTCAGCGAGAAATTGTTAAAACGCTACTTCGGACCCTGCAATCTCATTCGCCGCCTTGGGGACTTAAACTCCGAGGTGCTCTCTGACGGAAGCCGACCATCAGGATGCAGCCAGCCACGACTGGAGTCGAACAGCCACGTCGTTCGACTCAAGCCGTTTTTTGCGCTTTAGGACTGTGACGCTGCATGATTATTTGATCTCACCGTATTTTGTTTCAATTGTTTTTGTTTTTCTTTCGCGGTGCATCGGGATGATGAGCTTTTTTCAGTTAAGTGCCGCTCGCGGGGCCGAGCAAGCAACGCTCGGTCGCTGACTTTTAGAAGATTCGCGTTTATTCTTGCTCGGCACTTAACTTTTATCATTTCGTCCTACTTTCTTGTTCTCGAAAGTGCCTGTTCATTCTCACCCCAAACGCTAGACGCTCGAGCCTTCTGGGCCGAATTTTCGAGGTACCGACGCACACTAGATAAGAGAGCTTTGCGGGACATTGTTGAGTCACTCTCGCTCACACTTGCTGTCACACCGCGAAATCGCCGCCCGCTTTTCTGCTGTCTCAAACCAATAAACGTTCAATTTGAAACGGAATTCTCGCGGATTCTGCTCTTTTCATTGGCGACAATATTTACGAAACTGCACATAATATCGATAAAAGAAAATACACCTTAAAATTCAAAAACACTGACTGAGCTGAAAAAAAAACATATTTCCGAATTTAAAATTATTGGCCGGAATTTTCTCATATGGTTTATACTCCATACCTATTCTGACCGCAGACGACACTACTATCCGATGGAGCCGCCAATGGACCACTTCAGGAAAATCCCAGCATGCATCACTGCGCGCCTTACATTATGCGGCCTCTGGCCATGGAGAGTTGTGGCTGTGGTTATGATTTAGATTGCCCCGTTGGCAAAGTAGTGCTTCTCAGCACCGCATAAAAATAAAATCAGCATTTCATTGCACCCAATCATCTTCATGGCGGCCCTCGTCGACACACGAATCTGCAGCGGTCGTAAGCACCTGCCTAAACTTACCGAGGGGTAGGACTACGGCCGGCCGCGTTCCATACCTTACTGGCAGCCTGGCTACAACTGCAGAGTGCAGCATGACCCCCCTGGTCACGAATCACTTTAATAAGCCTAATACATTGATACGATGAAACAGGATAATCGCCCACAACAGTGCCTACTGTGTTTACCTGCGCGCACACCTTGGCACGTCGGGAGCCCCCTAACAACGTGTCCCGATTCGTGTTCGTAGACGACACCTAGATTATTATAAATTTAAAATATCACAGTTAAAAACGCCACAACGGAGGTTTCCTTGAATAACATATTGTATGTATAAAAAAGAGATATGTATATAGGTTCCGAGCTGCGCCGGTCTTGTGTGACATTTTATTTTTCCGGAGTAAGACAGAGGTATCAGCAAGGTGCTATTGGAAGTGGGGTGTTTCAAAATTTTCAGGTATGCGGACGATGTTTTTGGTGTTAGTAAATCCGCCTATGGTTTCAATTGAAGAATTCATAAAGTATGTGCTTGAAGTGTCTTCGAACAATGCAAGTGTGTTGACACTCACGCATGAGGTAATGAAAACGGAGCCTGCAATTTCTGTTCATAAATTTCAAGTTTTAAATATAAAAAAATCATGTTTGCTGGAAATATGAGCCAAGAGCCAGAAAAAGGTGTGATTTTCTTTGATTCCGGGCATACAAAACTGGAGAAGATAAGGGTGGCAACCTCTATGGTGCTGGCCGCGCTGGAAACATCATGTGTCCACGTTGCTGGATCACGCTTCCACAACTAAGTCAACCGCCTGCAAGAGGCGGGTTATCAAGAAGAAAATCTTGTAGAGATCGTAAAAACACATTGTATGAAAGTTAAAAGAAAAGTGAATCGGAAGGAATCCCTAAGTAAAAACAAAAAGGGGCGGTCTTTCCGCACTTTCACAGATTGTCCCACAATCTTAAAAATATCGCCGGTCTTTCCGGGGTTTCTGTCGTGCTCACAGCACCATCCAGATTAATTCCAATGGTGAACGATGAAGCACACAAGGAGGAAGCATGCACAAAAGAGCGTGTAAACAAATATGTAGTTCGCAAAACATTGGTGGTTAACGAAATAGCAGCGACGTGCGGGAGAGCCTATATCGGGCATAGAGGAGACTGAGTAAACGAAAGGGCCAGTGGGCATGACCTTTTTCTAAGGCGGTCACCTTCGCGCAACCTGCCCTTCCTTTTATTGTCACAGGTTTCCACATTTCCTGTACTCAATGAAACGAAAAGTTTGTGAAGGTATAAAAAAAGAAATTTTCGAGGCTCTTTAAAATCAGGGATAAGAGCGATGAAGCATGTATCAGCACACCGTAAATTTTTTTATCAGGTAAGTAATTCAAATTCATCTCGAGAGAAATTTTATTTTGAGCAAATGGTTCCCTCGGAAGTGTATATATGTTCGTGTTTTCCGAATACCAATTCAGTTGACAGTCGCGCATCGTTTGCTCCTATTCCTCCTCTTGTGCTTTTGTTTTTGGCTTTTCGAATCTAATATATTTTACAATGAATGCTCTTTGTTTGGTCGTGACGGGATGTCATGAATTGAGGTTGAAAATTAAAACCGGAACTGTGACCATTGAGTTTCCGATATGCTTTGCGCGGCAGTACGACGCTAAGGTCACTTCCATCGTTTCGAAAGTTTCTCGGTAAAAACAGTACAACCGAGTTCCAGATTCAATGGTACAGACTCCTGCTTTTTTGTATCATGTTTTCCTGGAAGCCACGTTGGCAGTAATCTTCTATCCACTCAGCGGACGAGGACCAAGCATCCCTACGAAATATATCAAAGTTGGGAGAAATCATCGAAGCACGAGCTCTTACATTTAAAGTCTGCTTCCTGTGCACGTGATTACAAACTAAATAGGCGCCTTCTACGACTTCGACCTTAAACCTGAGGTCTCATCTGCGCATCATTTTAGGTGTAAAACTGGAAATGCTTCTATTATTCACCATAAAATCATTGGTGGTCCCATTTTGTTCTTAAAATACGCCGAAATGCATGATGCGGGATTGCCTAGAACACTAAATAAGAATGCAGTCAATACAATTCAGCCCTGCTGTTTTGTATAACGAATTTTGACATTTGTCACCAGCTTTTGATGCCGTGCCAAAGCGACGGTGCAAAAAGTGCTTTCCGTCGCCCTCTCGTTTAAAAGAGTCCAGAAAAGAGCGAAATGATGCCGCGATTATGTCCTAACACCATGCAAATTTCAGAACCATACCAGTCATAAAGAACAAAGAGAGAGTTGGTGAAAATACAAAATTCAAAGTAAAAGTAGAAAACACTTAGGGACAAGGGCAGACAGCACAGTTCTTTAATTTTAAAGAACTGTGCTGTCTGTCCTTGTCCCTAGGTGTTATTATTATTTTTATGTATCTTGTAGCAGTCACAAACGCCGCTCTTGAAACTCAAAGGTCCCAACTGACAGCATCCACAAGCCGCTGGATTGTAAACAAAAGTTACGTGGCGAGAACAGCAAACGGCCATCGGGGCCGCTTCGGGCAATGGGAGAAAGCAGTGCCCACACTCCGAGGATAACTGTCAATTTCTTCTATACCGCCTATTTGAACACATTTAATAGCCTCTGCACAAAGAAAAAAACAGTGGGGCAAACGCATTTCATATGTCCTGATTTAGTAAGCTGAGCACTGTACAAAGTTACATTATCTTTAAGATGAGCGAATCTTGTCTTCAGTCATGCCCTCGTTTGACCCCGTCTTTCGTTATCCTCTCCGAGGTAATCACGCAGCCTTATCTGCGCGGCCTCGGATGTCTCGTGGCGAGTGATACCATTGTTGTTGTTAGCATTGAGGATATAGGAAGGTGAAGGAGAGTCAATTGTGCACTCGCTCAGGGCCAATGGGAATTGCCGTCGCTACTCGAAAGCGGAGCAATAGCCCTCAACGTACTCGTATTTGAAGAGACACGCGGCGGCTTACAGATATCGGGACTTGCCCGGAAGTGGAACAGGTTCTAAGCGCGCTTCTGCATCGGGGCTGGTCATCTCTGCATCAGGTTCGTAGACTGTGCATTGTCAGCTTTTTGCATACTTGGTATAGAAAAATACAAGACACCGAAGTGTATTGCTCACAAGCAAGGCTTCATAAGGGACTTGAGGAACCTTTACGGTCCCAACACTTCTGGGCACCCGAAAATTTAATCCCTGAACTCGGCGAATGAGCCGTAGAAAATAGAGCGTAACTGTGCTTCTCGCCTTATAGGCCTGTTTTCAGAAATAGGTGTGCCACAGTTTTTGTGTGTGCGTACAGTTTTTGGCGTACAAAAATAACGTTTTAAAACCTATCCGATCGATTTCATAGGGTGGAAGAGCACCAGTATATGGCCGAAGTTAGGACAAAGAAAATGATATAACCACAAAGCTGTCTCCGCTGGCCTGCCTGCCAACGTCGGTATTTGCCAAAACAACAAAAATGTCAGTTTCGTCCACCCAAAAGGTCATGCTCGCGACAAATCAGTAGTACGTCATCTGTGGGTAGAGGCACTCCTAGTACTACGAATTGGGCGACTTCGTAATGGCTTGTTTTCAAGATATGCATGCACGCGAAGAATTACCTGCACAAACTCTACAGTGTTTAGTTTTATTTTCCGGCTAATTGCCAAAGGTCCGCTGTTCACTGGCTGTTGAGTACTCGATCTGTTCAGTGCCACATTCATAAGCCTCCCGTACACAACAGTTTTTTATTTGATACAACTTACCCCATTTATTACTTGGCACCTGACACTAGATGTTATATTTAACGCCTTGCATGGTTGTACCCTTGCAGAGAGGCTGACCTGTTACACCCAATCCAGTATTTTGTTCCCTCTGCAGTAAGACACTATTTCGTCGGTAACGTTGGACGTTCGATACCTTCTGTTTTCGTTTGCAGGCCAACGTTCGTATTATTAAATAATAATTATTAAGTTTTATGTTCGTTTGCCATTTTCCATCCTTATATATTTGTACTCGGGGGACCTAAATTACTTTAGGAATTTAGTTCGCAGAGTAGAGAAATACCAATTTTCAAAAGGCTAACAGTGTGCAACAAAGAATTCGAGTTTTACGAGATTAGGCTAGGCGCTCCCAGGAATAGAAATAAAGGGTACTCCATCGCTTATTCAGCAGTTTGAACCTAAGCATCAATGCCGTTCTAACTATTTTATACAAGACGGAAACACGGAATCGGTCGAAATTAATAAAAGCTGTGTCTGCAAAGAATGTTTGTACAACAACACATATTTTGGAAGCCAAAAGATTTGCCACATCCAGACCCGAGACGGCTAAGCGGCTACCGGATGGTCATTACGCAGCAGCCCTTCCACTTGTAGCCTAGAGTGCCCTATTGCTGGGGCAGAAGAAATAGAATATGGGACAGGTTGGTATAAACCACAAACGTAGTAGACGAATAGGATAAAGACGTACGTACACGAAATGCACATATAACTACAGGACGTTCGGCCCCACCTCGCATTATAGAAGGAGAGAATTATATATTCTTTCGCAGTTCTGCATATGATATGAAGTTTGATTTTTCAGCAATTGTTAGATAATCCAGAACATTAGGGTTAGACATCTGGGTATTTCAAAACCTTTTAGCCTGGGCCCATATATTTGAAACACCATATCCTTGATTACTGTCTCGCTGGAGGGTGGCCAAATGTTTTCAGAATAAAGATTGACGATGTGACTCGGAACAGTCTTAAAGCAATGTCTTGTGACTCGTTATAAATCTTCCGTCATTTACTTTTTTACTTCTTACAACTCTTTATTCTTGGACGTCTTCGTTCACAATGAATCTTGACCTATAGAATTAGTTTATTTATTGGACCTCTCGACCCCCATTATTCAATTGAATAGTTAGATCCCCTGTCTCGTTGAACGTCTTTACTCATAGAACTGCTCGTCTTATCAGATCGTATGAATTTGTCGGATACCTTCCCAAGCCATGAATGCCGACCCATTGAATCAGATGGCTCTATAGAAGTCGTGGCTCACGTTGGACCTGCCAACTATTCGGTTATCAACTCGTTAAACGCGCATCCATTTTATATCTGTTGACTTTTTGGACTTCGAAGAAAGGGTAAAAACACAGGCGAGCTCGTGAAGAACTTCCATAGTAACCGATACACGGAATTAAAAAAACGAACAAAACCTAGACTGTTGTTGTTTTGTTCGTTTTTTATTGTTCCGTGTCTCCGGTTACTATGGAAAACCTGTTGGACTAGTTGAGTCAGTTAGCTTCGATTTTTCCGCGCTCGTGCCAAGCATGGGTCGCGGAGGGCACGTCTCTTTCAGGGCAACTTATGCATGCTTCTGATTGGTGCCACTTTTAACGTCCCTGAGTAGGCCGCCTGATTTACTCGCTTTCAGAAGCGACAAAATGTGCGTGTGTCGCGCTGCGGTGATCACACACTGGTATCTGATTCTGCGAACATTAGAATGGTGTGTAGATCACTTTCCCGCAAGAGGAGCATGCGTGATGATTTTCATATTTAGTTCTGTTTCTTGTTAACGTTGTTATTCGCACTATACTTGTTTAAATGTGAACGAATCAAACAAGACAATGTCCAATTATCTTGTTCTGATGTTGTTTTTTACTTTGGATTTTTTTAGAATCATGCAGGGCAGCAGCACTGGCAAAGGACCACTGCGGGTCTGCATAATAGGAGGCGGATCCAGTGGCATCCTCGCTGCCCGGCAAATGATCGACGAGGGCTTCCAACCAGTTATCTACGAGCTGTCATCCTGCCTGGGTGGCCTGTGGGCCTACCGAGGTGACAGCGAGGAAGGCCTACCGTCCGTCATGCGGTCTACAATTATAAACAGCAGCAAAGAAATGAGCGCTTTCAGGTACGTATTTTAGGATAATTTTCTGCGCTTGGGAGGTGCGTTATTCCTAAAGTCACTGGAACTTGCAAAAAGAGTGCTATTGCCCCCTCCCCCCCCCCTCCCCACCCCCGCCTTGCTAGTCGGACACAAAGAGATGCTAGCATACAGACGACCAAGACCCGCGAGGCGATCGAGTGATCTGTTTCAGTTGCCGTGGCAATCGCCATTTCGGTTGAGTCAAATCTTCGAAAGGGTCGTCTGAACCAGTCGAGTCAAGATCGCCGTGAAGCATCGTCGTACTGAAAGCGTTCCTCGCCATTATAAGTGACTCTGCGTGCAATTATCCTATCAGTAATACTTGTCTTGACAAATTTCTCACAGTAGTGTTGTTCTTGAGTATTCCGTGACAGAGACATTATTTTTCAATGCCCCCATTGCAGCCGTGCCGCATCTCGTGGAGGTGTGAGGCCGCAACCTCAGAGTTTATGAAGTATCTTGATAGAGAAACCTGCCACCGGGAATTTGGATCGGCTCACGAAGAACGGAAGGGTAAAATAATACACGTTGTTTTATGAACCAAACTTGCGAGCATGCGACGCCAGGGCCTGGTGCTGCTTTCCGTCGATAACGTGACGTGACCTTCCCTTACACCCCAACTCTGTACAAAGGAGGTTGTTAAAAAGCGAAAACGCAGGCCCTTGCCGAAATTCAATTCGGTAGGAGTGAAACCCGTTGACTGATTGGTGATCGTACGGGTAGCAACTGTCAACTCCGGCAGTTCCGCGTCCCAATCCTTGTGGCGCTCGGTGTAGGACGCTAACATAATCTTAAATTTCCGATGTACCATTTCTGTGATGTTTGCTTGTGGGAGGTATTGAGAAGTTCTTTTGCGTTTAATTTTCAGCGTGGCGCATGCGTCCACGAGCACCATACTCGTTAGGTAGGCGGCATTATCGCTTACAAGCTGTGCTGAGAAAGCCAAACCTAGAGACTGTTTCAAGCCGGCAGTCCCAGATTTTTTGCCAGACTTTCGCAAAGAAAATAATTCAAGTCACTTAAAGAAGTGGTCGGTTACCACGAAATAATACTGACTGCCGCGGGGACTACGTGGGAAGGTGCCCAAGAGGTCACAGAAACACATCTGCCAAAGGCTCTGACTCACAATTGGTTGCATGAGACCAGGGGGCTGACTACAACGTTGTTTTGCCTTCTGGCACACCGAGCAGCTACTGGGCGTATCGGAGCACATATTGCCTCTTGCCTGGCCTGGTAGCGACTTGGGACGATTTTTCATAAGTTTTGCTCCAACTGCTGTGTACTGCCAAGACAGTCATGCATGTATATCGTCGTCGGTCTGGGAGACTTAGCGCAGCAGGAGGCCTTCGTCGCTTATTAAGTAGAAAAGTCTAACTTCTTGTCACTGCCAGGCAAGAGGACACGCGTTGGCAGAGTCCGTCATCAAGCTGTGCCTTGCAAAGATCCTCGCGGTTCACCAATACCCTGCCGTAAATCTGGGGATCCTCGTCCCGTGGCCACGACGGTCACCAAGCCATGAGTATCTTGCGAGTGTTCCTCGGGAAGCGGAGCAGGAGAGAGCGGATCAGTACCTTAGTAGGTTGACCGCTGGTGGTACACGCTGGACTAGTCGTACTGTTGCGGCGTAAGCGCTCCAACGAGCAAAGCGTCCAGCTTGATTTTTAAGTCTTCTTAGCCATGAGAACGCTAAGTAATCATGTTGAATCTGGAACGTTGCCCCATCTTGGTACAGTATTGAAGCACTTGAACGCATGCGTAATGACGAGACATTCACGTTCTGCGAAACTGTAGTTGCGCTCGGCTGGAGTTAGCGTGTGGCTCGTGAAAGCAACTTGCCGAAGCGCACCGTCATACTCCTGCAGCAAGACAGCACCCAGGCCACAGTAGCTTGCATCTGTCTGCAGAACGAAAGGCTTGTTCACGTCTGGGAGCTGTAAACTAGCGTTGTGAGACTCGATTTTTGAAAGGACTGTGAATGCGCATTGTTGTTGTTCGGCCCAACACCACTTGACGCCTTTTTTTAGAAGGTGATTGAGTGGTTGGCAAATCTCGGAACAGTGTGGAATGAAATCCCTGTAGAACGCAATCGATTCCGAGGCAATTTTTGTTAGGCTCTTTACGTCATGTGGTGCTTGAATATTCCGTTAGCGCGCGCAAATCAATCTTCGTTGAGGCGGAGCGTGCCTTTATCCACAACGAATCCAAGAAGGTTACTCTTGCGCGCGGCCAACTGAAACTTTTCAGGGTTGAATCGCGAGGCCAGCATTGCGCTTTCGCTCAAGCACAATGCGAAGGTGTTCGACATGCTCCTCAATAGTTCTCGAGAAAAAAACGACCGTCATCTAAGTATGCCATGGCAAATTCGTACTTCGAGTTCCCGAGTACAACATTCATCAGGCGTTGAAAACTGGCTGGAGAGTTAAGCAAGCCAATAGGCAGTTCGGTGAACTCAAACAACTCCTGTGGCAGATAAAAGCAGTTTTTGGAACGTCTGATGGGTGAATCTCGATCTGAAGATCCCGCGACTGGAATCCAACGCTTGTAAACACGGTCGCGTTACCGAGCGCGTACATCACGGAGGAAATACTGGGAAAAGGGTAGCTGTCTCGTACGGACACATCGGTGAGCCGCCTGTAATCCACACAAAGTCTGGATGTTTCGTGTTTTTTTTTTGTTTTAGCGAGAATAACGGGGAACGCTCAACTCTTTCACTTACGTACTGAAGTGGTGTCGATCATCTCCTACAGCGCCGCATCTAGGAGTGCTCTTTTGTGGACGCTGATCGGTCGAGGATTGCACCTCAAGGAGGCGCGTCACCGATTTTAATATGGTGCAGCAGGATGTCAATCTTTCCAGGCGTTTCCGTGAACACCGATTAGAAAGACTGCATGATAGTTTGCAGCTCCTGCTTCTGCTGGCTGCTTGAGGGGCACTTTCGCGACGATTCTCGGATGCCGGTAGGCAAGACGTCCGGCACCATAGTGAAGTGGGCTGCGGTGGGCGGGTTACGGATGCAGTCCTCCCGTCTGGTGAACGGAGTCAGCTCTGGGTGTTGTCCCAGCTGGTATCCGTCACCCCAAAAGTCGAGTGTCATGTTTTCGCCTCGTAATGAAATCTCGGTCCAAGATCACGGGTACAGAGAGTTCTTGCAGGTAAAGAAATCGCTGACGTCGCTTCTTTCTTTCAACAGAGTCTGAAGCCTCGCGGCTCCTCAAACGTTATCGCTGTACCAGAATTTAGCTGCAAACCGGTTTCGCATTCCCGGAGGCTTATCTTTTTTTTGTTTTTTTTTTTGAAGAGTTCGAAAACAAGACCCCTTATAAGCGAGATAGCGGCCCCTGAAAC